>JANRGW010038331.1:0-19383 GCA_024733675.1 Psilopsiagon aymara | reverse complement strand
TCCCTTCCCTTCCCTTCCCTTCCCTTCCCTTCCCTTCCCTTCCCTTCCCTTCCCTTCCCTTCCCTTCCCTCCTTCCTATTTCTTTCACATTCCAGAGACAAGGGGCTTTAGGGCTCCTCTCGTGTCAGCAATGGAGTGTCCTGCTTTTAATGTAGTAAAGCAGAAGGACTTGGGCTGATCCTTGGCTTCGTCTTCCTGACCAATAGCTGTGTGCAGGAGGAGGCTGGCTGTGGTCATCATGTGTTTGCCTCTCTCCAGCTGGTCATTACTTGCTTTGCTGTTTAAATGCCAGCCCAGCCCTGGTGTGGCCTGCATTAAAGCTTGGGTTAGAGAGTAGTGGTGTTAGCTGAAGAATGAAAATGAATGTCAGCAGCAGCAGCTGTTGTGTTCGGTATGGAATGAGTTCTGGGATGTTTAGAAATAAAGATTAGCGCAGAGAACAATACCCTGACAGAAAGAACCAGTGGCGTTGGGGTGCATCTGCACTGGTGAGAGAAGAAGAGTACTTAGAGGGAAAGCTCAAGCCAGGTAGCGATGTTCAGCTTTGTATGTGGAGGGTCCGAGTGAAAGATTGCAGCGAGCTGAGGCAGAGAGGACTTCAGATTGCCCATGGAGCTCTTAGCACAGCACCGAGTGCTTCTGTTACTGTCAGCTGCTAAATTGCAGCTCTTTTGGAAACAAAGTACTACAAATGATTCCCCCCAATTGTTTTCTTCATATGAACAGCCTTTTGTGTCCCAGGGAAGCCGTGAAATAGTGAATGGGAGCTGTGCAGATGTGGGCCCATGCAGTCAGGCGGGAGAGGTACTTGTGGGAAAGTCTTTGTTGGATTGTGCAGGGAGAAAGCCTGGTGCTTGCCTGAGGCAGAAAGAGCTGCCACAGCAGCTCTTGAACGGAGCTTGAGGAAAGAAAATCACCTGCAGCCCCATAAAAGTGTGTTCTCTGGATTCTGATAGAGGTGAGTGGGTTATGTCTCTGAGCTTTGGCAGTGTGGGTCTGGTGCATCTTAGCAGTGCCCTGGGTCTGTGCAGTGAGGTTTATTTATACAGGAATGCTGCTCATAGCCAGATTAGCTCTGAGGTCTGGGCAGCAGTGGCTGCGTGGCTTCTGCGGGCTGGTTCATGGGAACACTGAATCTCGTCAGGGATTTAGTCCTTAGCATAAACATATATTTCGGTGCCAAATGGAAGCGTACATAAGGTGTTCTCAGTGGTGTCAGGGTCATAGACCAAAAGCTTTGTGGGAAGTTCAGCTCAAGAATGCTACAGACATGGCAAAAGAAATACCAAAGGGGGGTTGTGCAGTTACTGCAGGTGGCCTTAGAAAGCAGGTGTAGCTGGCAGAGGCAGGGTCTGCTGGGACAGAGGGGCACAGGCACTGTCAGTGAGGCCAGGGAAAGGAGAGCAGCACAGAAGTCAGGAGAAAGGCTCTGTCTCTCAGGACCTGAGGCTTGCTGAGTGGTTGTGTTTGTGTCCTGCCCTTGCAGTGACCTGCTCTTTGGTTCCTAGTTGCACTTGCTCTGGGGCTGGAGGATCCTGAGCCTCTGAAAAGGAGGCACGTGCCGTGTCTGAGCCACGCTGTTGCCTGTCTTCCAGGGCTGTGGGCTGGGAGCAGCCCCGGAGGCCACGCAGGACCGACTCCATGCCATCCAGGAGAAGATGGAGGAGCGTCAGCGCATCCTGGCTCTGCCGCAGAGGTTTGCTGGCAGCAAGCAGCTGAGCCGGCGGGAGATGGAGATTGAAAATGCCCTCTTCCAGGGGACAGACCGGCACTCCTTCCTCCGGGCGCTCTACCACGAAGGTCTGTGGGCTCAGAGCTGTTCTGCCTTGCTCCAGCATGCAGAGCCAGGGTGTGGGAGTCCAACACATTTCTGTCTGGCCTTCTGTCCCTGAAGACATGGTTCTGTTTTGGCACTGTGTGGGAGGAGATACTTTCTTCTCTTACATGAGCAGACAGAGAGTGGGCTCTCTGAAGGGTTTAATATAGAGGCTCGTAGAGTCCATCTCTGTTTGGAAAGCCTGGGTCTTGATGTGCTGCAGAGCCCAGCTCAGTATGTGGAAGAGTAGCGGGGGTTATGCTTTGGCTGGGGCTGGAGATCATCACTTCTCTCATTTAACTGCAGTCTAACAATGGTGGGAGGGAAGCAGAGGCATGGAGCAGGAAAGAGTAGGAGGGACCTGTTAAAGGTTTCTCCCAGTAGCCAAATGGAATTGGAGCCCAGTTGCTGATTCCCAGTACCATGTCCCTGGGATAACAGCATTTCTTGCCCTGGCACTGTGGTCCCTGAGCAAGGTTGAGGTGTGTAGGTTGACAGATGCCCCTCTCGCATCTGTCCTCATTTCCATTAAGTAGAGTAAAGGAGATGCCATTGGTCAGTCCATGCTGTGGACCTTCTTTAAACCCAGGAGCTTAATCTGATGTCCCTGGAAGTTTATATTCCCGTAGCGGCGTAGAAAGGTAGCATGGCTCATCCTGGCCATGCATGCAGGAGGAAAGTGTGTTGAAGGAGTCAGGTTTTCCAGGCTCTTGGTGGTAGTCACATTGCCATGTTTCTCTGTTGCGGATTAGATGACACTCAGAAGAGGATAACAGATGTAAAGGACCCCATGGTTCATCTGGAGAGTGTTTACCAAGAGCTGCTAAGCAAGAAGCGTCCTGAAGAAGTCCAGCCTACCAAGAGTGACGCACACTCGTGCCCTTCCCCGTCCCTGCAAGGGCCTGTGGCTGGGGTGTCATCGCTTCCAGACCAGGGAGAGCAGGCACAACAGGAAGGAAGTCCCAGCCGTCCTGCAACAAAGCTCCCCCAGCCCCCTCCAAGTCTTGTGGTTATCAAAGACCCTGTAGAGTTTGTCCCAGAAGAGGAGATCTGCAGGAACCGTCTCTCAGAGGAAGAACTCCGGAGTATCCCCCGCTTCTCATCCTACAACCCTGGGGACCCCAGCAAGGTGTGTCGAGCTGAACTGGGATTTATTCTCCCTTGTTAGCGTGCCAAAGGATCCTCTTCCCTGTTGGTTAGAGGGTGCTTGGTTGATCCTCCTGGCCAAGGGAGAGCAGCCTCTGCCCTGGGAGGGAGGGAAGAGGATCTTTGGCTCTAGTGGGATGCACCCAGCCTGGCAAAGGGCTGAACTTCAGCCCCCAGCCCCTCTTGGTGCTGGCTGGTCGCTGATCAAGAAGCTGTGACTTTACTCAGTGCTTAACTGGTAGCTGGAGCTTGTTGTGCTTTATAAATAACTGGAGCTATAAGTACTTGGCAGAGGCAGGCATGACGATGCCTCGAGTGCAGAGCTGCCTTTCTCCATACACCCACCTCTCTTCCAAACCCCATCGTTAGCATGTGGGTGAAGAAGGACTCTGGGATGGCAGAGGAAGTGAACTAATTCATGCCTTTGAGGTGCATGGGCTTGGGACCAGCTTGGAAGGTGTCTGTGTGCATGGCACAGGCCAGCTGATCCTTTGTGTCTCTGGAGCAGGTGCTGTACTTGAAGAACCTGGGCCCTCGAGTGACGATGAAGGACCTGGTGTCCTTGTTTGCTCGGTTCCAGAAGGAGGACAGCCCACCCATCCAGTTCCGCCTCCTGAGTGGCCGCATGAGGGGTCAGGCTTTCCTCACCTTCCCTGGTGAGTCACTGCCTTGTGCCCTTCGGTTCCTCCCTGACCCAGGAAGGTGCCACATGTTCATGCAGGGCACTGGGCTGGTGCTAAGCTTGCTCTCCAAGGAGAAGGAGGCACCTTCTCGATTCTCCTTCTCGATTGGAAGAGGATTTATCAGAAGGGATGCAGTCTGTTAATGTGCCATATTTACATTGGGATGTCACTCTGGCCGCAGGATCCCAGTGCTGCACTGTGTCGTGGTGCAGGCTGAGGGTCTGTGAGCCAGGGACACCACATGTGTCTGTGCTGTGTAACCTGTGCCCCTTTGCTCTCTCGTTGCAGATGTTCAGTCGGCACAGGACGCCATGCACTTGGTGAATGGGTACAAGCTGCAGGGGAAGCCACTGGTCATTGAATTTGGGAAAAGCAAAGGGCATTCGCCAGAGGCTGACTCTGCCATTCCCTGCTCCTCTGCTGCAGAGAGCCCTCCTGCCAAGTAGGGGATGGATAACTGCGAACCTTGTGGATCTGCATGTGCCGTGAGAGCTCTTTGTTGTAACTGCGACAGCAAAAGGACTGTTGGGAGTTAACATGGAGGTCCGGAAAACTCAAAGTGGGGAAGGCAGAAGCTGGGTACCAGGCTTTTCTTTGGGAGACGGGTACTGTCTTTACACTGTTGGGGTGTACTGGCTTTTTCCTCTTGTTCTACACACATGTCTTCCTTCTCAGCCTTTTGGCAAGGAGAGGGGGAAGAAGCCATGTAAATAAATGTATTTATTACACTATTTCCTTAGTGTGTACTTGATCATCTTTCTCCTGTGCAAGTCTTTTAGAGCCAAGTGTGCTCTGCTCTGCAGGACTGTGTCAGCAGAGTTCAGTCCTGGCCTCTGCTGGGAGCTGGACTGGTGTGGGCAGTGGTGTTCTCTTGCAGCAGTATCTCAGAGCTGTCTCTATCAGGGGTTTGGTGTGTCAGTGCTTCCTGAAGAGCTACTGTTATTTTGTTGTACCGAGCAGAAGTGGTTAAAGCGGTGCTTTCCCTTCATTTCTGGCCCCTGGTGCAGGGGAGGATACGTAGGTGCGATGGGGGTAATTGAATGCAGCTTCCTGAACCCAGCACACAACAAAGAGGCCATTGAAGAAGGCAGAGAGCGTACCAGCAAGGGACCTGTGCCCAAGGCTGCTGCTTGGAGAGGGTTTTGCTGTGACACAGCCTTTGTTCTGAGCACTGCACAAGTTCTTAGGTCTGTTCATTGTGACACAGCCCCACATTAGCCCAAACACTGCAGTCCAGACAGGAGGTGGATCTCAGGGCAAAACCAGACCCTTAAACAGCAAGGCAAGTGGTAGGTTGCAGGCTGCTGCCCCACGCCATATTTTGTCTTACATTTCTTGTTAGGGATCTGCACTGAGGCCACAGGGAATGGCTTGGGGAGATGCAGTTTGTTGGAACAGAGCCCTGGCCAGAGCTAGTGGGTCTGTCCTGAGTATCTTCTTACCTCTCCCTTATTGAGAGGGGTCTACAGGACTCAAATGCTCCTGTGTCCAGAGAGCGGGAGCAGAGGGAGAAGCAGAAATCGGTGCTGAGTTGGTGTTTTTAAATCCTCCTGGTTCTTGTGTATCTGTTTAACACATTCATGCCCCTGTGAGCTAAATGAATCTCCATGGGCACAGTTCTTCAGTGATCAGTCTGGATGGCAGCTGACATGACTGTGGGAGCATTCAATTCTGTGTGGCTATGAGTTGCTCTGTACAGAGGACATCTTTACCCCAGAGGCGCCAGATACCCTTTGGCTTCCAGCAAGGAAAGGAGAGATTTTCTCTGGATGAGTCTCACGTTCTCTTTAAGCTTTTTTCCGGGGGAGTCAGGTTTGCTTTATTTACTGACTCATTTTCAACTCTCGCACCGCCTCCTAAAACCCCCATTGCACGTGGTGATGAGGGCGCAATGCGGGCTGCTCCCACACGGTGGCGCCACTTGCCCGGCCGAGTCCCGCGCCGGTCCCTGCGCCCGCCGCCGGCCCCGCGCACCGATTGTCCCGGGGATGGCCTTGCACCGGCAGTGGGGCTGCGTGAGCCAGGACCCGGGGCCTTTGAGCTTCCTCGTTCTGCTGCTGACATGTCCCCTCAGTGATGGTTCCTGGTCTGCAACTGAGAGAGCATCAGGAGCGTTATGCTATAGAGAGGGGCTGATGCCATGGGTTTCAGCAGCAATCCTCTGTGCTGGCGCAGCAAGCGCTTGGGCAGGAGCAGGATTGATGCCCACAGTCAAGGGTCGGTAGTTTGCTATAGCTGCAGCGGGAATTGAGGTCTGAGGTTAGCTCTCCTGTGCACTGGGGGCACTCCAGCCTGCTCGCCCTCTATTTTTCTCCCTAATTTTCCTCCTTTTAACCCAGCAAGTCCAAGTTGACCATAAAAGAAAAGAAATACTGGGAAAGCAAAGGGGACCTGGTGAAAGCTTCATCCCCCAGACCTGACTTGTCTCGGCCCCCCTACTGCCCGGTAGCTCAGCATGTTAGAAGATTGGTGTGGTCCAGAGGAAGCCGGAAAAGCAAACGCCAAACTTACTAGCAGAAAAGCAGGCCACAGATTTGAGTGTGTGTGTAAATTCCTATATAGGAGCACAAAAGACATAGACGAGGGATTCCCTGCAGCAGTTGGTACAAGTGGTGAAGCTCCCATTCGGCTCTTCCCTTCTGGATGGAGGGGGAGACTTGGCAGATCAAAGGTGGAGAAAGCCACATGTGGTGGAGACAGAGGAGGAAGAGACGTGCAGGTCCTTAACACACGGGAGCAGAAGGATCTAATGGAGTGGGAGAATGTGAAAAGACCAATGGAGGATGTTTCCATGGAACAGAAGACTGACTTCAGCAGTTGGATGTGCTCTGGTGCAAGGCAATGTATGTGTGGCTCTGCATCCCTGCTGGTTTGGGGAGCTCTGGAGAGAGCAGGTCAGAGTGGGTTGGAAAGGAGTGACATTCCCCATAAAGAATGAGGTGGGCTCTTGCTTTACTTCTTCAACTGCTTTTATCTCAACCCAGGAGCTTCTTTTACCCTTGGGATCCTCTCCTCCGTCCCACTGGGGGGCAATGAATGAGTGGCTGTGGGGCTCGGTTGCCAGCTGGGGTTAAAGCACAACAGTCCTTTTTGGTGCCAAATGTGGGGTATGAAGTGCTTGAGATAGCGACAGATTTGACTGGAACGTGCTAGGTTGAACTTACAGCTGTTATTGCTGTTCAGCCATTAATTGATGGGCTCTGATGCTCGCCATGGGTCTTGCTTGCCTTTCTGTATATGAGCCGAGTGCTTGTAGTGGCTGCATTTTGCTTCTGTTTTTTGTTGTGGTGCCTATCATCTTACTGTGCTGTGGCTGGGAACACAGATAACAGCCATGGCTGCATGCCTGGGCTGGCAGATGCCCAGGGCATCGCTGCTGAACTCGAGTGTGAACTGTGGCTCACGCTGCGGTGTGAACTCGAGTCAAAGGGACTGTGACCTGTGGCTGAGACACCCAAAGTGTCTGTGGTGATATCCATGCTGCAGCAGCCATAACTCTGAAGGGATTGGGGCCCAACAATGAGTCCATGCTGAAGAAGATCTACCCCGAAGCATCTGTGCCTGTGGATAAGTGCGTGCTGCAGCAGGAATACCACTGAAGAGACTGTGGCTCATAGACGAGGCCCTGCTTGGGGCAGGTGCACCCTTAATGGACTGTGGTCTGTGGGTAACCCCAAGCTGCAACACGGGTTCACTGAATGTTAAACCTCATGGTCTGGTCCAAAGGGAGTGGGGTGGAGATGGCAACACCTTTAAATTGCTTTGACCCATGTCTGAACTGCGGGTCCTGGAACTGCTGCAGCAGAAACCACCTGAACCAATGGAGGCCAAGCCTTACAAGAGGCAGTGCAAGTGCAGCAGTACCCCGCCTGAGTTGGATTTGATGCCCAGTGAGCCCATGTGGGCTCTGAGCCCCTGCCTGCCCATGGGAGGTACTGAGTGAGTTCCTTATTTTGCTTTGCTTGCACTCGTGGCTTTTGCTTTACCAGTTAAACTGCCTCAACTGCAAGGTTTCTTACTTCTACCCTTCCAGTTCCTCTCCTCTATCCCTCTTGGGGTGAATGAGCATGTGGCTGTGTGGGGTTTAGCTGCTGGCCCAGGTTAAACAATGACACCAACTGATAGATTCCTGCACCTGCACCCTCCTGTTTTTGCTGGAGTGAGAAGTGCTGCCTGAAAACAGAGGTTCTGAAGTGCCAACAGGAACTGGTGCTGCTCAGAGCTCGGAAGATGGAAAGCAAGACAAGCACATGTTAACTGCTCAGCTGTGCAGCAGAAGCTGAAAGCAGAGCTGGTGAGGTCCGCAAAGGAGAAGGCTGGACTGATGGGGAGGCTCAAGGATACAGAGATGCACTTCAGGGTGCTGTGGGAGGCACAGGTTTCCTGCAGGAGCCCAGAGAGAGATGCTGTGAAGAGGCCAGGGTTGAGGGTTGGCTTGTTGGCACTCGCTGTCATCCCTATGGCCTTGGGAACAGGCAGGAGGCATTGTGAGCTCTTGGCCTTTGCCCTCTTGCCCGCAGTGTTACGGGTACGATCATTAATAAACCCCTGGTTTCTTCACTTATGCTCTAAGTCATCATTCTGGTGGGGCAGGGCATTCTGCTCACCCTCATCTGGTCCTGCAGGACTGGCATGGCTCTTCTGCTCCCTACTGCTGGGGGCGAGAGCAGCATGGTGCTGAGGTTCAGGATTTGGGCCCTTTCACTTGGGTAGCAGCCTTGACTCCATAGGTCTGAGCAGCCCACGCAGCAGCTAAACTGGGTCCCTGCCTGTGTTTTCCTTTTGCGTGTGTCTGCTTGTTTGTTAAATAATGGTTAGCGACACAGGGTTCTTTGAACTAAATTTATCTTCCTGTGTAGTTATGGGAACAGCCATCGGCACAGTGACGCTGGGGCTTGAAGTCAGAGCTGCTGCAAGGCTCTGAGCCCGGCTTGAATCACAGAATGAATCACAGAATGGTTTGGGCTGGAAGGGACCTTAAAGCTCCTCCACTTCCAACTCCTGCCACAGGCAGGGACACCTTCCACTAGAGCAGGCTGCTCCAAGCCCCATCCAACCTGGCTTCTTTCAGCAGATGCTGTCCTGTGTGGGAGCTTCACATTTAAACTTCCTTTTTAGGCTTCTTTTCTTAGACTCCTCTGCAGCCGGCAGCGTGAGCAGCCTTTTAACCTGGGAAATGAGGATGATGGGGTGCTTGGGGCAAGACGTGAGGTTTGAGGGCAGCCGGAGATGACACACAGGAACGATTACACTCAGACCAGAAGATGCTGCAGCTCCCTGTCCTGCCTGCAGCATGGTTCATGGGACGAAAGTCAGAGCAACTGCGTGGAGCTCAGTATTGTTCAAGCCTCTACTTGTGTCCAGCTCAGAAGCAAACACTGTTTCCTACAGGTATAAAATGACAGCCTTAAAGTTGCTAAGGAGAGCCCCCCATTACAGTCAACATTCCCTGTCCTTCCTGAAGTTTATTCTTGCCTGGGTGGTGGGCATAGAAGAGAGGGTGCATTGGGGGTTCCTTTAACCCAAACCCTTCATTTACCCCTCACAGTCACGAGACCACGCACAGACGCAGCGGCTCGGGTGGTATCAGCGAGCACTTGTTGTGTGCGTTGCCTGGACGTCCGAGTTGAGCAATAAGCCCTGGGACAGCGCGCTGCATCCCGCGCGGGGAGGACTTTGCCACGTCCTTTCCCCCATGGCTGGGCTTCTTACCGCAGAGCTTTCGCTGTTGCCGAGGGAGACAGTGTCCATACAGCCCTGTGTTTTCTGCTGTCCCTGTGTCTGCTGCTCCCCGTATCCTGCCTGGCAGAATCCTGTTCCGTTTCCAGCTCATGTTTCTAGATTTGGGAGCTGCTTCTGTGACCTCTCTTGACATCCCTGGATTGTGTTGTTTACTGCATGTTCAGGCCAGTACTATGGGTGGTAACAGTTGAACCTGAAGGCAGCTCCCTTATCAACCTCCGCTTATTGTTTCAAGGGAGCACTTCCTGCCTCCATTCATGTTTGGCTTTTTGCTCTTGACTTCTCACCCTCTGGGCCTCGAACCTCAGGACTATGCCCTTAATCTTCACATTTAATTTCCAAGAGAGCTGTTGAGGAGGTTGACTCCGCACCAGAATGTCACAGAGGCAAAGTGCTCCTTTCACAATATTTGGGATGCTTGCATTAATCTTTATGGCTGCACCAAATGTGCCTCCTGAGGTGCCCCGGGGAGGCTGTCATCCTTCTCATCATGTAGGAGATTTTATCCCACAAGCCAGGCATCCTTTGAAGCATCCACCCTGGGTAAAGGAAGAGACAAACCTTTATTTTCTTCTCCAGGGCTGCTTCTAAAGCAGGAAATGTCCACACCTCCTTCAGGCTTGATCTCAACGCTCTTCACAGCACATATGTGTTGAGTTAGTAATCTCAGCTGCTGCTGCTCCTCTTCACATCTTGTTTATTCCACCCCATTATAACTCGCTCTGAACTTTATCCCTAATACTACTTGACCCTATTTGGTTTAGCAGGTTATTCACAGACGTCCCCAGTGTTTGCCATGTCACGCGTGGAGCCCTTGGGCCAGATCCCATCTCCACGAGGGTCAGAGCTCCTCCTGGTTAATTCCTGCCACCTGAGGAAAGGAGAAGGTGTTTGCATGATGTACAGGAAGCAGGCGTTAGCGATAGGAATGGGCTTTGCTGAATGAGGAGGTGGTGAGCAAAGGGCAGCTCTGATGCAAGCATCAATCAGCAGAGATCTGTGAGCCTGTGGAAGCTTGAAACAGTTCATACTCTCACCTCTCTGTGTCTCACATTACCACCAAGGCAAAAGATGTGCTCCTTGGAGCAGTATGTGGGTCTTCTGACATGTCTTGAGCTGATTTGTTTTCCTCAACGTAAAGAAGTAACCCACAAAGCGGTTCTTTGGTGGAGCATTTCCTAAAGGGATGTAACTTGGCAAACAGAGCAGGTATTAATTTTCCTTCGATAAGCTGGCACCAAAGAACCTGGGTTTGAAACTTGGTGCTTCTCTCCTGCATCTCCCAAAGCTTGCTTAACAGTGCCCATGCCAGAAGGTTGATGCCATAGTGGTTTGGGGGGGGATTAAGTTGTGTAGTGAACATAAATACTGCAGGTGGGGAGGTCAGGAAAGCATCTCAAAGATAAGGCTGTTCAGTAAAGCTTTCCCCTCCTCTTGTGTCCTCCCTGTCAGGGCTGTGCTGTGCACCACACTGTGCTGGGGCTGCAGCTGCAGAAACCCGGCCTGCCTGCCCTGGCTGCCCAGCACTGAGGCTGGTGTGAGGAGCTGGGGAAGAGCAGTTCCACGTTTCCCCTTGTCCTCACACTGCTGTGGGCAGCACAGCTCTTTCCATCCCAGCGGTGAGCTGGGAGCTTTAGTGCTGTATTTTGCGGGCAGACTCCCTTTGTTTTGCAAAGGTCTCCCACGGGAAAGGGAAGCTGCGCTGAGGATAAACTCGTCTCTTTGTGCACATCCTGGCTGCCTTTGCAGTGTGTTTTGCCCTGGTTATTAATTCTTTCCCTCCTGAGGCTTTTCCTCAACCACAAGCACTGCAGATGGGTTCAACTGCATCTGCCTGTGACCTGCGTGGTAGAACTCACTTCCAATTGCAGATTTACTAGCTAGAAACCAGCCCATAGGGCTTACGTGGGACTGCTGGTGACCCTAGCGCATCTGGAGAGGAGACGTTTTGGGAAGGAGGCCATAACTCGCAGCAAGACCCTTGTTTGTGAGCAAGCCCAGGGATGCCAGCTGCAGGGACAGGTCTCCCACGGGCTGGGAAGAGCAGAAGGCATGCTTCCGATGAGGAAGCATTAAGTCATGGGGGATATCAGAGGTTAATTGTCCCCTCACCTTCCCATGCTCTATAAGATGTGGTGCTTGGCCTCCACAGAGCCAGGGGAAAATTCAAAGGCAAAGAGCAGCACCCTTGTTCCTGAAAGAGTACTGGAACAGCTCAAAGGGCACAGCAGCATCACGGTCACAGTCAGCAGTGGGTGCAGGCTGCCCTTAGCTCTGTGATGCCTGGGTTTCACTATGCCTTGGAAAGCGCTGAAGGCTGTCACCTGCCGCAAAAGGGAAGGGCTAAAAATTCAGGTGGTGAAACCGCATCTGTTGGAGCGATGCTGAGAGCCCCCGCCAGGACCAGCCAGTGGTGCGGGGCTTTGCTCCAGTGACCCCAGAAACCCGGAGGCACAGCTCTCCTAGGAAAGTGAGTTCAAGGCAACCACGCTGTTGGTGACGTGGGACTTGTCCTGCTCTGAGCCGCTTTTAGCAGCCTGGACACCCCGGGAACAGAGAGCGTTGTGAGTTCTGTGAACAAAGGCACCTCTGCTGTGGGAAAAGCTTCCTCAACACACAGCCCTCCCCGGCGGTCCTGAGCGCAGGCAGGCAGCGAGCCCGGAGCCCACGGAGCCCTCCTGGCTGCTCTGCGTGCAGGGTGACTTGTTGCCTCTTCCAGACCCCCAGCACACAGCAGAGAGTTTGGGGGGTGCTGTTCACCCATCAGTTGGCAGTGGAGGTGCTGAGGTGCAGCACAATTTATCTTCAGTCCTCCAGGCCACTTCTCCAGGTCTTTTTTCACCGAAGTTTCCGTGAAATCCCTGGAAGAGTTGATGTTTACAGCAGCACAAAAGCGTGTCCTGCTGATAAAGCTTGTTTTGCTCGCTGAATCAGTGTAGGTTCTACTGATAAAGCCTGCTCTCACTGCTACGGATTGCATGCATGTTAGTTGGCTGAGGTTGCTAATCTGGAGCTCCTCTAGCATAGATTAGACTCAAAGCACAGAGAAAACCAGCTGTGACGTTAATGTGGTGCTGGAACCTCTGTGTCCTCTTCACAGGTAGCACCATTTTCCAAGACAAATGCTTTCTGTTACTCTCCTGATAGATTCCCAAGCTGTCAATCAGGCCCAGCCAGGAAGGTGCTTCCCAGCAATCTCATCTGGTGGACAGAAAGGGGCTGTGGGGCTCATCCTGCCTTGTTTCCCTCATCTTCCTTTGAAGACCAAAAGACCCTTTAAAGCACCTTGAAGCAGGTCTCTTCCAGCAGGCCATAGCAAGCCATGAGTTTGTGCATAGGCTTCTCCTACAGCCGAAGGAGTTTTCCAACACCTACTACTGGTTTCTCACTCTCCGTCACCTTCATTGCAACATCTCCCACTAAAACCAGAAGAGCCAGGCGCTGTCTCATGGCAATATCTCATCTGTGTGACTCCACATGGGCCATCCCCAAGGCTTTGGGAGGGCAGGAAGCCTTTGGAGGTCAAATGTGAGTGCAATCGCCCTGAAGTGAAACCATGAGGACTTTTCCTGGGCTTAGAGCATGGCCATCAGCAGGGACATCACGAGCATGGCTGGGGTGGGGAGTGCATCTCCCATTCCCACCAGCGCAGTCCATGGCTGCTGCTTAGCCCAGCCTGGCAGTCAGGGTTTGCAGTGCCTGACAGCAGCTCTTCTCCATAGCCCATCCCCTGCTGCTCCTGGAAAGGCTGCTGTAACATCCTGGTAGGAAGAGTTTGTCCTCTTCCACACCAGCCCTGCCTTGCAGAGGGGCCGGGAGGCTCCGGCATGGCACAGGAGGAGGCTGGGAGCATGCTGCGGACGGGAGGAGGTTGGAGGAATGTGGAAGCCCTTCCAAGTGCCTCGGCCCATCAGGAACTTGGCCCGAATTTTCTTCCCCCTCCTTCCTCTCCTCTCTGAGCCCTTCCTGGGGGCTGTGGGCAGAGATGGGCCCTCCCACCACCCCGCCTGATACTCCCCTGCAGGGATTACTGCTGCTGCTTCAGATGAGCTGTGCTAGGCAGGGATGAGAGGCAGGTCAGGGATTGCAGAAGCAGCTAAACTCTGCTTGCCAGGAGGGCTCCAGGGGGAAGATAAGGACGTGTTTGTATTTTATTGCCCCCCTTTCTTCCTCTGAGGCACCATCCAGGGCAAGAACAGGGAGGAAGGACTCATTTCCTTATGACGAGGGATGAGTCACTGCAGCCTGACCCTCCGGAGAGCGGCTGCAAGGTTCCCATGCTGTCCTGCGAGGTAACGGGAGCTCATCATTCCCCATCCAGCCTCTGGCTGCCCATCCCTTTGTATCCCGCTTTCCTGCAGGAAAACCTGGAGCATCCTCAGCTTTTCCCACTGAGCTGGTGAGGGACAAGAGGTGATGAGGAGCTGGCTCTGTGCACGCTGGCTGTCTTGCCTCCATTGCTTTCCTCATGCTTACTGCCTGGGCTCCTGCCCTCTCTGGCCTTGGGCTGGGCCACATCCAGCCTGCCCTCGAGGACCCGGCTTATCAATAACTGGGAATGTGGCTATAGCCGGAGGCAGAGATAACCACTTGTGCACCCAGTGCCCTTCCCCATCCTCTGTGCCAGCATCTTCAGATGTGTTCAAGTTAAAGGCCAGGAAAGCTGGAGGGGGGAATTTCGGGAGGAAATTACCTGAGCTCAGCCATGCTTAATGCAGAGACTCCCCTTGGCAGCGCTTGAGGCACGGGAGGCTGGGGAAAGGTTCATCCCCATCATAGTGTGATGCTCTTCAGCTCCCCTCTGGCTGAAGCTGCTGTGCTGCAACCGTGGAACAAGGGTCTGGTGTTGCACAGGTGAGAAAGAAACCTGAGGTGCTGTTGGGGACATCGGGTGCCTCTTTCCCTGTACTCCTCTGTCCAAACCATGGGTGTTTCTGCACTCAAGACCCTCGCTCTGCCTCTCCTTGCCTCTACCTGCAAGGGTACAGGAGGGGAAGCCATGCAAAAGCTGACTCCTCTAAACCCTTCTGCTGCTTGAATGAAAGTGTTAACAAACCCAGCTGCAACCAAGCTCTGACCCGAGCATCTCAAATGCCCCTTTGTTTAATTAGCAGAGCCCCTGCCCTCGGACACAGGCAGCGCTGTGCGGCCCCGCAGCCCAGGGTGGGAGGCGAGGGATGGGGACCTGGAGCCCAGGAATTCCTCCTCTTTGGAGGCGTGACCTCTTGTACCAACTATTCGCTCGCCTCCTCTCTGCATCAGCTGCGTAGAAACAACAGATTGATGGCTGGAGGACTTCAGTGAACTTGGGCCATCTCCCGGGGGGCTGCAGTCCCGTGGCAGCCTTCCATCCTCTGCACGCAGGGCAGCAGTAAGTGACCCAGCGGGTCCGTGGCTGATGCTGTGTCCCTTAGCCATGCAAAGGGGGTGACTGGGCTTTACCTTGAAATCCACCCTGGTTCCCTCTAGTGTGTGGGGATGGGTCCCTGGGCGGCCCCTTGCTTGGTGAGGAGGGGAGAAAGCACAACTCAACATAATCTGGAGCGGGTTAACCCCACGGCAAAGATGATTTCACTGGTGCAAGGGTAACAGTGGTGATGTCTGAGCAGGGAGCGTCATCTCCTGCTCTCTGTGACCCGATCTAAATTACTTTATGAGGGGCCAGCAGGTAGACCAAAGCCTCCTGCTTCCTGGGGAACAGGGAGCCAGGGCAAGGGGGTCCCCATGTGCACTGTGCTGTGGTGTGGCAGCACAGAGTCGTGTGGGACAGCCTTGGCCCTTTTCTGCCCATGCTTTACCAATGTCTCACTTTTCAGAACAGCCCTTGCAAGGACCCCTGGGCTCAGAACCTGCCTGTGAGACCCATCTGCACTGTGTTGAGGTGCTCAGTCTTTGCTCTGGCCGGTGGCTGCCTGGGATGCTTGGGACTATGTCGTCTCCTGGGTGCCGGTGCTCACAGCATCCTGGGATGGACATGTGGTGATGCCAGGGCTCTCCCCATCACCTGGGGACCACATGTACCCCAGGGCAGCAAATCCCCCTGTGGGCACCCCATTCCCAATGATAGCTGCACACTTAGAAGCAGCAGGGCTGGCGGGGGGGGGGGAGTGGGCATTGCCTGCTATTAGCCCCTGAAGAGCTGCACTTGCCCCTCTGGCACCCTCTCCATGGTGGCACATGGCAACCTCCCAGCGTGATGTCCCGGTATAAACCATGCAGGGGAGGGATCCCCCCACCCCAAGAGCATTCCCATCTCCCTGGGCTCCTGAGTGGCAAAGCCATGGGACTGGGGGATGACACCACAGACCAGAGCAATGGGTTCCCTCTACATTATAGGATGAGGCCCCCACCAGTGCCCACCCTGCACAGGGAGCTGTCAGGGCCGCTCGGTGCTGTAGGAAAGCTCAGCCACAGCCTGGTTGGAAACAAAGATTTATTGCAACATCGGTTTGCAACCAGCACTCGACCCTCCCCCCAGCAGAGACTTCAGAGCCATGCAGACGCCTGGCCCCACTGTGGTACCTGGTCCCGTGGTCTCAGGGGTACAAGCCCACCCACCCCCATCCAGGCAGGCTCAGTGGGGCTGCAGGCTGGGGTCCCACAGTCACAGGGCTCTCAGGATCCCCAGTGTCAAACCCTACAGGCACTGGGGATGCTGCTGTGTCCTCTCCTCTTACCATGTTTGCTTGCTGCCAGCCCAGATGCTTTGGAGCCAGCCCTGTTCCACCCTGCAGCCGCTATTACACATATCCTGTCAGGTTGTAGGAGCTGAGCTCGCTCTTGGTCTTCTGTGTGTGGCTGATGGAGGGCCGGCAGCTCTTGCCTGCCAGCAGCCGGGGCCGGTAGGTGTTTGCATAGGCAGCCGTGGTGTCCCGTGCAGGGCAAGAGGTACAGAGGATGAAGCCACCAACGAGGGAGAGGAGGGAGGAGATGATGCCCAGGTAAAGCGCCTCTCCGAGCTCGAACTTCATGCTGTCGGGGATGACGGGGTTGCGGAAATCCCGCAGCACCACGTGGATGTTCCACACCAGCGGGATGAAGCAGAGCAGCCCCCCAAGCACAAAGACCACGCCGCCTGCCACTGCCACCCGGTCCTTGGCCGGCGAGCCCTGGCTGAAGACAGTGCACCTCATGCCCACGATGGTGAGGATGCAGGCGAGGGAGGACACGGCACAGGAGCTCACCATCAGGGCTTGTGCCGCCTGGATGTCGGCGGGCAGGTTGAGCAGCGAGCTGTAGATGTCGCACTGGGTGATGCCCGTGCTGTATGTGGCACACTCCATCCACAGCCCCTTAGTGAAGCTCACGGCTGTCACGATGCTGGCACCGATGTAGGAGCTGGTCTTCCAGCTGGGCAGCAGTGTGGCCGTCAGCGTGCCGATATAGCCCAGGAAGGCCACGGTGTAGCCCAGCAGCTGAAGTCCCATGGAGACCATGGTGGGGGCTGGCTGTCACTTCCCCAGGCTCGCAGCTCCTCGCTCCGCGTGTGCTCACCTCCCCATGGCCCCGCTGACTGTGCCGCAGCTCCGGGGGGTTCTGCTTTTGTGGGTGGGAGCCGGGGGGAGGTTACCTGCAGGAGTGGAGAGCGATCCCTCCCCGATTAACGATTGACCCACGCCTGCAGAGGAGCGCCAGGCGCCCTTTCATCTCCCCTATCTCCCAGCCAGACTTCAGAGGCAGGGCAACGCTGCCTGGGAAGGACGCCAAAGCCCTCCCTTGCGCCGGGGCTGCGGGCAGGGATGGAGAGGTGGGTGCTGGTGGGGAGAAAGTGCCCACTGCCTCCCTGGGGGTGCCTCGTCTCCTGTGATATGCTGAGCTAAGGAAGCTCCACCATGGCTATCGCCCTTTCCATGCCACGGAGGACAACGATGAGGAGGGATGCACGTGACAGTGACACCCATGTCCCCAGGAGAGCCCAGAGGTCCCTGGAGGACAGAGTTACATCAGGGCAGAGCACACTGTCGGTGCCTCAGGGATGCTTCCCCTGGCCAAGCAGGGTGACCTGTCCTTCGGGGGGGGGGGGGGATGGCCACCCTGGGGTGCAGCTCGTGCTCACTGCCACCGGCGGGGTTCCTCTGCTGCTGCCATCTCCTTGCCTGCAGCACTGAGAGTGGATGGGGGGGTTGGCAGCAGCAGTGCAGTGGGGTGGTTTGTTTTTCTTCTGCCTGCTTTCCAAATTCCCCCTCCCACAGCCTATTGCGAAACTGGACTGAGCCCAAAACACTCTAGTGTGCCAGCACCGCCCTGGAACTCTCCTGGATACGAGTGCCACCACCACCCTGTGCCCCGCTCCTGTCCCCGTGTCCCCCCTGCCATCTGAAAAGCTTCATACCAGAGCTTCCCAACTTTCTGCCTCCTTTCCCATGTGCTAACTGCGCTCTCCCGCTCCACATCAGGGTGTTGTGGTACTTACAGAGGTGGCTGGAAACACGGAGCAGGATCTAGGGTGGCCGGGGATCACCCACCTAGCACCGGAGGCGTTTGGTCAGGGCAGGGTGAGCACCCGGAGCCCTCTCCTGTGGGATCAGGGGTTGTGAGTTGTTTAGCGATGGCTTTGCAAAATCCATCTGCAAATCTCCGCCTGGATCAGAGGCTTACTGCACCTCAGCATTAAACCCTTTCGGCATCAGGAAGGGAGTTGCAATGCCTTGTTTTTCTTGTTTGTTAATTATCAGAGCAGGCTTGTCCAAATGGCTCAGGCTGTGGCTTTCTGTCACCTTGGTAGCTGATGGGTGACCACATTTCCATGTGTCCGCTTTGGGCTGTGTCCGGAAGGGCAGTGAAATGCCAACAGGTTGAGCTCCCTGTGCCCACAGAGTGAGCCTGGGCTTCTGCTTCTCTCCTCCCGGTCCTGCTGGTCCTCTGCAGGGTTTGTTGTTGCAAGACTCCTGGCCCAAATGAGAAGCAAATGGGGACAGTAATGAGACTGGCTGCTGCAGATGGAGAGGGGCAGGGAGGGCCCCTGGTGACAAATTGTGCTGGGAGCTGAGGGCCTGGCCCGTGTTTGGACAGGGCTGTTTGGATGCTGACAGCACAGCTACAGCAGGGACCATTTGCTATTTTCTTTCCTTGTCCCATATTGAAACCCTCCCTTGAGCGCTGGGCAGGGGCAGTGGCAGGGACAGGACATGTGCTGGTGCTGAGGCGGGGGCAGCAAGCTGTGCACCTTTGTATTGAGAAGCTCCTGTACCTCCTAGTATGGTCCTCAGCTCAAAAAGCCAAAGGAGAGGGGAGGGATCAGGGGAAAGCATGTGCTGGCAGTGTAGAAACAGAGCCTGGGAGCTCCCTGGGGCGATCTGAGCAGGGGCCACGTGTGCAGAGCAGGACTATTGTCCTGCCTGTGCCTGGGGTCCATCCTTGCCATCTGCCTTCCCTCATGTCCTCTCTTGAACATCCCACCACTTGCCTCCTAATTGCCCTGTGCTCGCCGCCACTGCAGCCTGTCACACTGCCCCATCACTTGCCCACCACCCTGTGCCAGAGCACGCCCATGACACGGTCCTCATCATGCCCATTGTGCTGCCCGCATGCCATGGCCATCACGCTGCCCAAGCCCTCCACATCCCTTCTCCACCCTGCCTTATGCAAATGGCTACAAACAGCACTTAATTATCCTGGTTAATTTTCTCTGCCCTCCCCTGTTCCCCCCTGGGGATTTTCTCACAAACGGTGTCTAACTTTTCCCTTCTGTGTTTTGATTTCCACAGCCCCTCCGCCCTCAGCCTCCCCCCTACCCTCTGTTTACACAACTGGGACAAATTTCACACCCCGGGGATGCTGTTGCTGCACCCCCAGCCCCTCAGTCCCCTGCCCTGGAGAATCTGTGACTCACCATCCAGGCAGGGCTATAAAGGTGTTCTCTCCAAGGGGCTGCAGCGTCAGAGGGGACACAGTTTCCTGCCACCATGGAACCTGCTTCTTGCTGCTTGCCTCCCCATGGGCTCCGGGTGCCTGTGGCCAGTGCAGCCCCACGGCTGGGGTCAGGGGGAAGGTACC
>JANRGW010038326.1:0-29465 GCA_024733675.1 Psilopsiagon aymara | reverse complement strand
GGAGGGAGAAGATGGCGGACGATCCGAGCGCTGCCGACCGCAACGTGGAGATCTGGAAGATCAAGAAGCTCATCAAAAGCCTGGAAGCGGCCCGCGGGGGAGCGGCGGGGCCTGCGCCGCCTCAGGGGGGACCGGGACGGGGGGTGTGCATCGCGGCGCGGGACGGTCCGTTGCGGGGCCGCCCGCCCCGGGGTGCGTTGTGGAGAGGGTCGTGGCCCCAGCGGGAGCAGCAGGGAGGGATCTGCCGCCCGGCACCGGGCCCGCCGCAGCGGGGTGTGAGCAGCCCCGGCCCGACGGCCCCTTCCCGGGCCCCGGTACCCTTTTGTCTGGCCGCGTGGTAAAGCGGCCGTGGAGGGCCTTGGGTTTGGAGAGGAGGGCCGGGGGGACCGAGTCTCAGAAAGGAAGCGCAGCCGACTTTCCTGCACGGGAAGCGGGCAGTGCCTGCCGCTGTGCTCCTCGCTGGCCCCGGCCTGCGTCGGGTTCCTCTGCTGTCTCCCTTCCACCCTCTGCGGCTGCCCCTGCCTGGTGTTCCGGGTGGATGTCCCGGCCCCATCGGGCTGGGAGAAGGGACGCGGGTCCCGCTGCCCAGCTCCACGTAGTGTCCGGCCTCTCCGTGGCCCCTGGCTGCCCCGTGCCAGCTGGCACCGAGGACCGGCGGATTCCAGCTGGAGTAGACGGCTCCTCTGCCCCGTGCAGGCGTGGGCTCCTCTCAGGGGACCCGCTGCCTCTGGGGGAGGGGGTGTGGGGTTGCAGTTACTGTGTTCCTTCTCTTACCATCACATACTTGATCTTTCCCCCCCTTCGCATTCCAGAGAAAGTGCTTAGCTCCGCTTCTTTGAAAGCAAGCTCTCCCAAAGTTTGGGCAGTGCTGAATTTAAAGGCTCTAATTCTGCTGCTGTCATCCTTGCGCTTTGATTTCTCTTTTTTTCCCCACCAGAAGTAAAACTGCTGGATGTTCTGACATGGTGCCTGCATCTGGTAACTCAGCAGTGGCTTGTTGTGTGGGTTGGGAAGCCCCTCAGGCTTGAGTTCTTGTAAGAACTGTCGGTTCTGGAGATGTAAGATAGCAAAGAAAGTGGGTGTCTCAGTATACAGTGCAATAAAAGCAAAATGAAGGGTGAGTGCATGGCTCTGCTTGAGTAGGCTCCTCTGAACCAATGTTAATTGGGCTGGGGCAGCGCTCTGGGAGCACCCAAAAGGCCAGTTGCCTTTGGACAGCTCACAGAAGCTGAGCTGCTGTCTTATTCTTCCCTTAGTGGTGGTGCTTGTTCTGGTGTTTAGAGTGGACATGGGGAGTTGTTTAGCTGAAAAGTAACCAAGGAAGTGGGGGAGAACCCAAGCTATAGGTCTCCCTAGATGTTATTTCATGTGGTGTATGAAGTAGCTGTGCAAGGGATGGGGGTGTGGGAGAAAGAATGGGGAGCCTGGGTTGTCCTTTCTGCAGCAGAGTGGACTTTGACTGCCGAAGTTGACCATTCAGCTGTGCCTTTGCAGTGTTGACAGCATGTGTTGTACCCATGGGGAGGTCCTGGCAAGCATGGGAGCCTGCGAATGACTTTTGCCATGAAGTTAAAGGCCTTGAGGAGCTATGGGTGTCCATTGCAGCTTGTTAAAACACATAATAGCTCCTGTAACAGTGGTGGGGGAGGCTGGGGTGTGTTTGGAAGTGTATGGTTAGTATTTTGGCTTTCCCTGGTTCAGAATATGGTGACATAAGTGTGTCTAGCTTCACTGGCAACTCTTATCTTGTTTGGAATAGGTGAATGTTGCAGAGAACAAGAATACAGCTGGTATCGGAGTGATCTAGGGTGAGGTGAGGCAAGGGGCTGGCTTGGAGCGAGTGGCTATTAGAGGGGTAGCACCTTCTTGGGGACACAGCCTTGGTGTCTCAACTCTTCCCTGCCAGTGGTCCTGGCACATCTCTTCCTGTAAAGGTGCTGCAGTCACAAGAAAATGCATGTAGGAGGCTTAGCTGAGCCATCTGAATCCAACATATGTCCTAGATGTTGTGATACTGCTGATCTTTAACGTCTGAGCAGCTGCTAAACTGCCACCTGATGAAGGCTGCTGATGCTGGCAATCCTTGTTGAAGCAAGGTTATGTGTCAATGGGTGTTGTGCTAAAATTATCCTGGTCTGTCTGGGCCCAGTAAGGGGAAGAGATGCTGTAACTTTTGCCACCAAAAGCGTTAGGCTCCCTGGCACAAGAGGTGTGAGGCAGTGAAGCAGGCTTTTCCGGCCTTTGGGAGAGTTGCTTCCTCTTCCTGTGGAGTAGGAAGACCTGTTCTGGGGTGGGTTAGGGGGCAAAGCCTTTAAATAGGGTGATGTGGAGGGCCAGGAACTCCTTGGCGTCTCCACCTTCCCTTACTCATGTACTCCTAATGGTGACCCAGCAGCAGTGTCCCAGTTTCATGTGCTGGTTTACTCCTGCAGTGGATCAAAGGGACGGGAAATGAAGGAAGCTGAAGCTAGGCATTCAGTTCGTGTATGGCGGTTGGGGCACCTCTGCTGTTTGCCAGCTGCTTGGGTGAAATCTCAATGAAATCTTGCAGGATGTTAAGTGAGCATGGAAATGTTTTTATCGTGCCTGGGACACATGAGCTGAGTGGTAGTATTTGGTCAGAAAACCAAGGTGGAAGATCAGAGCTTCAGCATTACCAGAAGCTGATGAGCTTGAGGCCAGCAAGGGTAATGTTAAGGTAATAGCGTAGCAAGAATATTCTGCGTTATTTCTCCAGGCTGGCTTTCTCACTGATCTCTGGATATCAAGAATGTGGCAAATCAAAACACAAGTAGTGTTTGAAACCCCCTAACCCACCTCAAAACCCTCTGTTTGGCAGGGAGTGGAAGGAGCTTTTGTCTGTATCGTGCTTCCTAAACCAGAAGTGTCTGTTATTCTCTTTCTAGCTCTTCCAAAGCTGAGTTGCAAGCTGTGATATGTTACACAGTTAATGAGTTGATCTTTCTGATGTGGTGTGAAGGGACGGCGGGTAGCTGGTATCTGTAGGGTATGTGTGACTGAGAGCAACTGTGGGGCCTGAGTTTTGTGCTGTAGGCAATTAAACTTTCTGGCCAGAAAAAGATGAGGTTTAAAGGCTGGTGGTGAGTCCTTGTGAGAAGTCTAGCATTGTCACTCATCTCTGGTAGCTTGGGGTGCTCAGGCTTTCATCAAGCATCTCTACTTCTCTCCCACAAAGGGGTTCTGCTTTCAGTCCGTAGTTAGGTTTCATAACAAACAGATTTGGTGTAAGACTGTACCCTCCAGAAGGTGCAGCAGTGGCTTTGCATGTGGCTGTTGCAGCAGCTTAAGTAGAAGTGGTTTTAGTCCTGCGTTTTTCCCTTATCTGTCTCTGTGCTTTTCTGCTGTTGCTTCATGCAGTTTTCCAGTGTCAGTGTTCGGCTGACAATCAGTCTTTGTTCCTTTTGGTCTTTGCAGTTCTGAATAGTTCGCGGGGCTACGGTCAGTTTTTTCTGCTAATCTAAGCTGTAAATGCTTGGCAAAATCAAGCATCAGCAGCAACTGGCAGTTTCCTTGCAGGCTTAGGCCTGAGATGGGTCAGATTTGAATCACATTTGGAAAACTGCTCAAACTCTCAGGGACAGGGGCTTTCTTGCTGCAAACAGCTCTACTTAGGAATGGTTTGCTACCACCTCCTCTGGCCAGCTGGACTTCCTGACCCTGAGGGAGAGCATAGCAGGTGCTGGTGCAGGGTATGGAGCTGCATTATGATGGTAAAACCTTCAGGAACCTGCTCCCTTGAGACCTCTCGTGCCTTGAGCTTGCTCTGTTCAGAGAAGTAGCCCTTATTGTTTTACTGAAACAGGGAGAGTGGAGGCAGAGAGAATGGTGTCTTTGAAGGCTCTGTCTGCAACAACCACTAAGATTGACAAGTGCAGTGTGTTGAAGAACTTTTTTCCAATCTGTTTTGGAAGGTGGGGAAACAGGTTGTATGCAGACTTCAACTAAGTCTGAACAAGTAACTTACTGTGGTAGTAACAGGAAGAAATGGCTCAAAGCAGGAGAATGGAGAGATGGTAAGAGAAGGGGACATCTTGGTGTCTGCAGAGCCATGGGAAGGCAGAGTGATGCCATTTCTTGCTAGGATTTGGATTCTGCCAAGTTGAGACTTCTGTCTGTATATGTGAGAAACCAGAAGTGAGACAATTAAGTCACTAGGGAGTAGAAAGACCTGAAAGTGTGTGGAAATTCCTGCAGAGTGAAATGTAGGCTAGTTCTGCTTGAGGGTGGAAAAGCTGACCTGTTGCTTAGATGTAAGTTTTCTCAGCTTGTGTTGCAGAACACATCACTTGCAGCTGGTTCTCCTGCAGTCCATCTGGAGCCTTGCTGGGCCTGGTTTCCCAGGCTGCTGTTTCCCAGCCTTGTTGAACAGAGACAGGGGGAGGCTGCTTGGGTGAAGGTGGGTGAGAGGCTGCACATCTCTGTACCTACTTCTGCACTGTCCTGGGATGGTGCTGCCTTTACGACCAGGCAAGTTGGCCAGGCTGGGTGAGACCTATTTGGGCAACCTGGTGCTTCTAGAGAATGAGATAAGTCTAGTCTGTTCCACTGTTACAGTGGTGGGTCTTTCCAAAAGTGACCTGAAAGCCCACCTTCTTGTGACTTAGTGCTGCAGCAGCACTAGCTGCTGGGATGCATTTAGGGTATATCTGCAGTCACTTGCAAGTATGGGTTTGCCTTGTTCCTGATTCCTTTTGAACAAAGTGCTTGGGAACTGGTGGTGCTGGGGTTATGTCCTGGTGTATTTCTCACCTGAATTAGGCAGTGCCATCCTTTGTTACTCCTGCAGCAGAGCTGCATCTGCAGCTCTGCTGTAGATGGCTTGTTCTGCTGATAGCAGGTGCTGTACAGCTTTGTTGCACTCAAGTTGCAACTCTGCTGGAATACCTGTTGAACAGTTGAGTGTGCTACAATAGTTGCTGCTTAACCCTTGTATGAATTCTTTTACTGCACCGTATATGCATATAAGATAGAGTACACCATATATAAGTGGTGTACTGTATCTTACGAGTTTTACAACATCACCATGTCTAGGCAAGTACCAGGAAAGCTAAGTCTTTAAATGATGTCATACCTCAGGAGGAGGATTTTGTGCGCTGTGACTGGTTTCTGACTACGCTGCCAGAGGTGTATCAGTTCAGAGGCTCCCTCCCCTGTTCCCAGACTGCAGTAGATCTCTTTCCCCGCCTTTGTTACTGGGATCTGTTTGTCATTGTGGCTGTGCCTTGGGTCTGGGCTCTGGGAAACAGTTTAACCGTTGATATAGGATCTGTTTCTGCAGAGCTGAAGCTTTCACCTTAGGACGTGGAGTATGGAGACCTTGAACCGGGCCTGGGTGAGCTGGTCGATTCCTGAAGGGCAGTGCTGTGGCAAGGTACTACTTGGCTTTCCAACTTGTGCTGTGTTCATTAGGTTGCAGTGCAGATATGTCATGCTAGTGCCTGTCGTGGAGTACCCTTGAGGATCTCTCCACAGCAAGGTTGTGTCTCCAGTGGAGGTTCCTTTGCCAGAAGTCTTCTGCTTCAGCTGGAATCCAGGCTGGACCAGCCTTGGGAAAGGCCAGCCTTTCAGTCTAAGGAGAATGTAAGCCGGATGTGGGGCAGCGACTGCAAGAGGAGTGTCTGTGGGGTGGCACACGGATTTTATCTTTATTGACAATGGGTTTTCTGCTTTGGCTTTATGAGCTGTCATTAAAGTATGGAGTGCTTAGGGAAGAGGTTACGATTTAAGTTTTTACCTAAGCTGAATTGCTTCCTTGAAGTTGTACTTCCTCAGCCTGCTTGTCTTAAGCATAGTTTCTAAAGGAGATCATGTTTCTGTTACAGAAGTAAAGGCTGCAGTATTAATACTGCCTTTTGCTTCTGATAGTGTGAGGAGATGGAGACATTTGCAGAGAGGTCAGAATAGGAATAATCCAGGGCAGAAGCCATAGCTGAGACCTCTGTGGCAGGTGACCATGTAGAATATCCTGCGGCTCTTGAAACAGTTTCCCTTCTCTGAGTCCCTTCAGGCTTCCAGTGTCTGTAGTGTTGGGGTTAGAAGCTGGGTATGGGTTTCATGTGATCAGGACTGATCAGGCTCCTCAGGGCCAAGGCTGTGTCTCTTAATACCTTGTGTTCCGGTGCTGTCAAGGGGAGGTGATCAGAGAAAGCTGCTCTCCCTGTGCCAGATAAGAATGCAGCTGGAGCTGGGGAGAATGTCCACAGGGTGATTGACATCCTGCTGGTTGCCTGTGCCTAATTGTTGTAAAACACTTCCTGGGTTTTATCGTCTGCTTGCTCTACCTGTTGCTATAATTCAAAAGGAACAATTGGGAAGTGCTGTTGGAGAGTACACACCAGCAAGTGGCAGAAAATGACCTGATCTGGGAGAATGGTTACGTGTGAGACAAGAACTCTAGGAAGTGTTTTATAGCCTTTGGTATTTCGGCAACCTGGTACCCTCTTTTACGACTGTGTGAATCATTAGTGAACAGTGTGATTCATACACAGCTCATCATTCACATAGAGCTAATGAATGAGCCCCTGACTGCTGAAGAGAAATGACGTGGCAAGAGATGGGAATGGGCACCTCAAAAGAGGACAGACTTTTTTGGCTTTGTGGCAACTGCATTTCTCTCCGCCTTTTATCAGGCTATTCCCATGTAGCTCTGAGGCATTAACATCTTAACAAGCAAATCTGGATCTGTTGCTGCAGTCCCTCAGCGTACATCTTGTACCCAACTGACCCATTA
Organism: Psilopsiagon aymara; assembly: GCA_024733675.1. NCBI lineage: Eukaryota > Metazoa > Chordata > Aves > Psittaciformes > Psittacidae > Psilopsiagon > Psilopsiagon aymara. The sequence continues at coordinate 22,714 of JANRGW010038326.1, read as the reverse complement.
GCATAATGCAACAAGTCTTTTAAACTTGGAGCATTGATAATTGAGGAGGGAGAGCAGGGGAACCGTGGCAAAACCAAGCCTCCCAGTGAGTCACAAATGGCTGAAGTGCAGAAATGTCTGTTCCACTTACCAGTAATTGGGCATCCGGGCTTTCTGCGTGAGGTCAGATGCAGCCAATAAGGCCTATTCAAAACATGCCTATGCAATTAGGTTTTGTGATGTGTTGCCTTTGATCCAAGGATTTCAGAGGGTCATTGATTCACCTTCCCTGTGGGATGTGCAGTAGCCACTTAGGCTGATTCAGTGCTCTTTGGTAATATGGGATGAAGTCAGGATCTGTTCCTGGAGCTCCAGAACTGTGTTGGGATCTGGGTGCCGGTGGCTGCCTGTGCAGCAGCCACAGTGTCAGAGCTGGCTCCAGTTGGGGACAGGAGGAAGCTCGGAGCATGGAGCTGCTTACATTGACCTGTGTTCAGGTAGTGCATAGTAGACCACTGGGCTCACTGTTACCTGCTACCTGTGCAGCCTTCAGACACGTGTTGCCTGGCCAAATTCTCTGCTATGTGGAGGAATTAGAGGTCTGTGACCCGATTCTTCCACCTCCTTTCTGTCCCTGGGGAGTGATACATGCTGAGCTCAGGAGGCAGGTCCTGGCAGCAGGCCAGTGACTGCTCATGGTGGGGAAGCACTACCTTGCCTGACCCTTGGTGAGGCACTAGCCTGTCTTGCCTCTGCTCCTTTGCTGAAGCAGCCATTTGCTGCCTCCCTGTGGGAAGCTTTCCCTTGCTGCTGGAGCAGGGGGTGCACTGAGGAAAGCAGGCTTGCTTCTCTTTTCCAGTGTGGCTTCTGGCTTGGTGCTTCTCTCCCTAGCCTGCATTTGGTAAGCTTGCTTGGCATCTCAGGCCTTTTCCTCTTTGAGAAGGTCAGTGGGTTAGGGTAAGAGGGCACAATACTGTTTCAGGGGAGTCTTAATGTCCGTGTTTAAGCTGTTTCTGGTTACACAAAGTGCTTTTTCTCTCTGCTCTGCCAGTTTTGCAGGAAGATGATATGCAAGATTCCTGCCTAGGGCTCTGGGACGGCACTCCAGTGGGAGAGCTTGGCACTGTGTGAGCCATGGTGGCAATAGCTGCATGGTCTCATGATGTGCAGCTAAGTGATTTTCCTTTGTCCAGCGTAGAGGTGGCATTCAGAGATTGATGATTGATTCAGCTATCTGAGGTGTTTCTTTGACTTAGGGGAGGGGGGACTCACTCTCTCTGATCAATGCTTATGCTGAAAAAGTACTCTTGAGGAAAGAATTACTTGGTCTCCTGGCTCTTTGATCCTCCCCTCATATCCGCTCTGCTCCCATCTTGTGCTTTTTCTCTGCTTCTAAGGCAGCACTGGATCCAGAGAGGTCATCTTTGCCCTACTGCTGCTTGTGAACTGGTCTCTTCTGTACCTTCATGCCCTTCTTTGGATGACCTGGAAACCTTTGAGGAACAACTTGTATTGATGTCGCCTTTCAGTAGATAACTCAGAGCTCTGGTGTATGCTGCTGTGAAATGCAGAATGCCTCTGATGTGGAGGTTGTGAGCTTCTTCCTGAAATTATGCTGCAAAAAGTACTGCCAACAGCATGGCTTTCAGCTCAACTTCACATGAAACTTCTAAGGAGCCAATGGTAGGTCCCACTGTCAGCTACCTGCTGTTGTGTGCTCTGTCCAGGTATCCGCGCAGCAGTCTTGGAGCCCATCATCTAAAGAGAGAGAGAGTTTTCATCTGTTTAGGTTGGAGACATCATACAGAGCTGTTGCTTCTCAAGCAGCGGTTAGATTGAGGCATGTTGGTTGTGTTTGTTATGAAGCATTCAGAAGATGTTCTCACAGGCAATGCAGTCTTTGGGTAAGTTTCCAGCTGACCTTGCCTCCGAAGACTGAAGGGATCCTGGACTCCTGAGGTTGTCTCTGCTCCATCCTAGCAGGCTGGCAGGTTTCCAGGAAAAGTTAATGTAGCTTTTGCATCTTCTATTGCCTCTATAGATTTGGCATCTCAAGTGGACTTGAGCCATTTCCTATTTGACAAAGCCTTTCTCTTGTTAAAAGGCACCATGTCTTTAAAGGGCACAGCTATGACCTGTGTATGAGCTTCGTAGCCATAATTCTTAAGTTGTATGAGCATCTGCACAGAGCTTCCCCACAGCAAGATCAGCAATTGCATACAGGACTTGTGTGTGAACAGGGAGTATCTAACAGCCTGTGTTTTGTAAGAGAGCCCAAACCAGCAATCTTGTACTTGCTTATACCAAAGGACACTTTTTATACACTTCGTCATTCAACAGCTCTGCTCAGATACAGGGTCAAAACCCTGTAAAGTATTCTTTACTTACATTGCTGCTTGTATGAACTGTGCTCTTGACCTGGTCCTTCACACTGTGTGCGTATTTGTTCAGAAGCAGCTCTCTTGGACCTGTGGGACTCATCCTGTGAAGTTCTGCCTTGGATTACATAGGTAACACTGGCATCTGTCTTGCATCTGGCTGTGGGTGTGTCAGTCATGGAACTGGTGTTGCCGTGGTGTAACATCAGAAGCTTGGTGGTCCAGGCCGCTTGGGCTTCTTGGTACATGTGATGCCTGCTCAGTAATCCACAGTCCTCTTGGATGGAGACCAGCAGATGTTACCTTGGGAAGGTAACATCGCTTGAAGCAGTATGTGGCAACAGCTGTTTCATAGAAAGCTTCCTAACTGTGGTGTGTAGTTAAGATCTGATTATCTGAATCTGTTTGCTCCATGCCTTTGCCAGTCTCTGGCAGTCACATGTAGGCCTTGTCCTGGGAAAAGCAAGATGCTGATGGAGCTAGTACCCTGTAAAAAACAAGCTCCTTCTGAGTCATAGAGAATGGTTGACCTTCCTTGGCTGTGTATGACTGCATTGCATAGTCTGCTATTAGTGCAAAATGTTTCATTGTGGAACAACTACAGCTCAGCTGCTGTTTGTCAGGTCTCCTCTGATACCACAGGATAGGCCAGTAACTGCTATTTATATAGCATGTCTGTGAAATTAATGCTCTCCCTTGCCAGCACATATCCCAAATTCCAGGAGACAGGTTGAGTGACTGTTCCTCTGTAGTTTACTTGCTGGGATTGCTCTGGTGCCAACTTAAGGGTAGCTACAGTCGGTGCTTGCTGGTTTTTGTGTGGTATGTATGTAGCCATTTCACTGCCATAACACTGTGTAAGATCATCAGTCTTTTAGGAAGTTACTAGGCCAGTTTCTAGTTTCATCTGAAAGCTGAAGGTCTAAGGGTCTGCTCAGCTGTTCCTCCTGATGGGCGGAGAGGAGAAACCGAATCCCTGTAGATGAAGATGGCCACCCAGGACAGGCAGCTCAACTGCCAGCTGTAATGAAAACCATCATGGGATGTACGTGGCAGCTGCTTTCCAACGTGATACACTGCTCGCTTTGTGCACTTGCCTTCTGTTGTGGTGGCTTCCTCGTGCTGAAGCAGCAAGCACACAGTGGGCACTGCTCCTGGTGCCAAAGGTGGCTGGGGACTTGGAACAGCAGTCCAGCTGGTGTAAGTGTCTTCAGTGAAATCCCTGCTCTTGTGCTTGGAAGGAACCCAACAGTTCTCTTAGTCTGCAATGCCACAGCTGTCGTAAGGCACTTGAGACGCTGTCTGATGATACCTCTTAGGCAGTACAGCAAGGCCCTGCAGGGAGAATGGAGCTGCTGGATGCTGTATGTAGCAACACTTGGCCAAACTTTTCCCTTTGGGGTTTTGGGGCTAGGTTAATGATGATTCAGCGCTGCACACATTGCCACTCGCTGTGATAACTTGGTACCATTTACTCTTAAGCCTCTCTGTGGCTAGGAAAGCTGTTTCGTTTTGTGGTACAGTTGTCTGAAATTCAAGCTGTAGTAACACTGAAGTTTTAATACTAGAACAGGCTGTCCTATCCAGAAACCTCAGTTTCCTGCAGTGTGCTTTGTTTTGCTTCCTCCTTTCCCCCAAACAGGTTCGTGGCAGGTTGTAGGAGCAAAGATGGAGCCCACCTGCAATGGTTTAGGGGCAAAGTTGGAGTCTTGATTATTGTCCTCTGTCCTCTCTATCCTAGAGATAGCGAATGTTCGTACCTTCCAGGCCATACTAAATCTGAGCTAATTACCGCTTACTGGCAGGGCTGGTACAGTGTGTAGTAACCATGATACCCAGCCAGTGGGGTGGTTTTACCTTCCCAGAGGTTGGCACTTACTTGCCCCATTGTTCCTTTATAATGTGTGGACAGATGCCCTTAATGCCTATAATTGTTTTCTCCTCTCCAGTCCCTTGTTCAGTGCTGTGCTGTGGTTGGGAATGCTGGTTTCTTACAAAAGCAAGCATCTCTGTTTCTTACAAGGGGCATTTTGGATCTTGATGAGTATACTTGGATTACAATAGCAGCTATTTGGCTGCTGTGCAGGCGCTCCTTAGCCCAGAATAGGGACAGCAACTGTTCCTAGCTGCTTCAAACTTCCTGGCTTGTTTCAGTCTGAAGGTATTAGCTTCCAGCTGATCTCATAATTTGCCTTGGCTGCACTAAAACTGGAGGGGGGGGGGGGGACCTCTTAGCAATGCTGCAGTTTGAAATTGGGATCCTGCTAAGCAGAACATAATCTGCAGTGCTTCAGGTCTGTCCTTCCTGCAGAAGAGCTGGGGGTGATACAAGGAAGAATGCATGTTCGATCCAGAGCTGCCAGTGTGAGCACTGTCCTTAATCTAGATTGATTATTTAATTGTTCACTGTAACAATTCTGTAATGAAGTTCTGTCTGGCAGCACGCTCACCAGGGGATTGATGGTTGGCAATAGTCTGCAAGGCATCAAATGTCCCATGTGCTTCATGCACAGCAGAGCCTGTTAGTTTTACAGGTCTGCTGCTTGGAAAGGCCCCTTTTGGCAGGCCATAGTCATCATGATTTCCCCTACTTCCTTCTCAGAGTAAATGTGCTCTAGGACTGTGTCCTTGAACAACAGCTTTCTTAGAAACTCTTGCCTTTGTTTTGTGTCATTATGGTGAATTTAGCAGATGGAACCACAACTGGTTTTTTAGACCCTGCCATCATGCAGGAAGGTCACATGCAGGTACCAGCTTGCTTTGAGAGGGGAAAACTGCTGTTCTGTGCCAGGCTAACAAGTGCTCAGTGGTGCATGAGGGAGTTCTGCAGCTGTCTTGGTTACTGGTGTGCAGGTGTGCTTCAGGTGGTGACTTGCTGCTCTCGGCCTCTCTGGCACCTGATCTGATTTGGTGATCAGATCCTGACAGTGTGCTTGTGTAAGGAAGAGGGAGCTGAGCAGGGGGGATGCTGACTGTTACCTTCAGCTACCTGGATGCCTGATGAACTGCTTGGTTGGGTAGATTAGCTGTACCCAGAAGGCAACAGCAGCAGCATATTGACAGGGGCTGTGCCTCCCCTGGAGGTGCCTGGGACAGGGGTGAGGAGCTGATGACTCCTTGTGCTCCAGGCTCCAGCAGCTGGGGATGCTGTGAGGTGCTCAGGCTGCATGCCTGCAGTTCTGCTGGATTCTGTAGGAATCAGTTAGAGCCTGAATTATCTTTGGCTGAATAAATAGTGGCAAAAAGCACATCAAATCCAAGAAGTGCACTTGGTGTTGGTAATGGAAGGTGCTTTTTGATAGAAATCCAGATTGGATTTTGCTGAAGGGCTGCACCAAGCACAGTACTGTACTGTCTTAAACTGGTTTGAGATTTACATGAGGGGGAATGTATCATCTGAGGACCCATTTCTTCCCTTTGCTTGCAGTAAGGAATCACGAGAGCTTGTGAAGTGCACTATGTTACCACGGGTAGGGTGCTTTGGGCAGGATGTTCCTGAGGAATAGTGATTTGCCTGGCACACGTGACTCTGCCTTTGAGATAAGCTGTGTGTGATACAAATAATCCCTCGTTGCAGTGGCCCTGTGATGGTGTGGGGTTGGTGCAGTCCAGCCGTTCACAACACACAGAGCTGTGCTCTGGCCAGCAGCTCTGCTTGTGCCACTGCTTGTGGGGCAGGGGAGCATAACATGAGGCCAGGGGCTGGGATCTGCGGGGTGCCTTGCACTTGGAAACTGAAGGTAGGTAGCTTACTGAAGAACTGGCATTGGGAGGGACGGCACACTCCTTGCTGTTCCCCTAGCTTGCTGTCTGCTCTTTCACCTCTGTCCTCAATACAGGGAAAACTGCATTAAATCTCTTTCCTAGCAGGGAAGCCATGCAGCACCCAAGGGGCATAACAGTCCCATCTGCCACATCCAGGTGCCTTCAGTTTGTGCAGCAAGTTAGTTGTGATGTGCGGAGCTTTCCAGTCTGGGAAGTCAGAGAATCTCCTCTTTCAGAGAAAGAAATGAACTCGAGTGCTACTTTCAGAAAAGTCAGGAAGAGTTGCTTTCATTCGGATCAGGCTCTTACTCAAAGGAGCCTGCTGGGAATGATAGGCCATTAGATCTCCCCTAAGGCTTGTAGCATTCACTGGTAGCAAGCTGCTTTAATTGAGTGGTATATGGAGTATTCTTGGCTGGTGTGACCTGGAAGTCTGAGAGCTGTCAGCATGGCTCAAAGCTCTTTCTGGGAATAATGCCTGCAAGTGTCTCTTCACAACTTTCTTGACGAGTGTGTATGGGGATCTTGGATATTAAAACCAATTAGTTGTCTTTAAGGTCAGGGACTTACTTGACCTACCAGCATCTGTTTCAACTTGGCCTGAATCAAAGATCCTTGGAAGAGGGCTGTACAACTTTTCTAAAGAGGCTAATGAAGTGATGCTTTTTAAAGCACTTCCCTGCTGTCTCTGTAGCCCAAACATTTCAGGCAGGATGCTAGAGCATGACAATCTGAAGCAGCAGCAGGCAGGCTCTCTGTTAGTCTTCTACTGTAAGAAATGTAAAATAGCAAGACCTAGCAAAACATCCCCTCCCCCTTTTTCAGTGGCTGAAGAGCAGTTTGGTTGTCTGGCACAGAATCCTGAGTAGAGGTTTTTCCACAGAGCTTAGCTGGTTTGCCCTTGAGAGGGCTGGAGGACGCGATGAGATACTTGATTTTTACACCATTACTCTCAGGTGAAGTATTAGGTCTGGGTTAAATTTGAGACAATGCAGAAGCAGCAACTTTAGACATCTGGGATATTTCAATGGCAAATGGCAGGTACCTGCCGAAAGGCAGACAGGAAATTTCCTGATTTTCATGTTGGCCTTGAATGGATTTGAACCATGATGCTGCTCTGGGGATTAAGTTCTCTGCAGGGTCCACTGGAAAGCCATAGGAAAAACGAATATCACACTTACCTTTTCATTTAATTTAAGCCTGTGCTGTGATTTGTGGGGTCTTTTGACTCTGTGCCAGGGGCTGGTGCTTGAAGCACGCTTTATTTAAAGCAGCTTCCAGAGGTGGTCAGCTTCTCTGTACAGCAAAGTGCTGGTGGGAAGGTAGAGAAGACTAACTGCTCCAAAAGGATCCTTCTGGTTCGATTTTCAGTATTAATCTGAGGAGAGCAAAGTGTTAAATCAGCACTGGGGCTGGTGGGTGCTTCAGCTGTCTGAAAACAAATGGAATGGACTTCCAAACATTCTTCAAGTATGTGGCTGCATTGTTTTAAGTAATCTCTGCTGGGGAGAGCTTCCATGCCTTTAGCTTGCAGCCCTTAGCCTCAACATCTGTGCTTTTTTCTTTTCACAGAGTAGTATCCCAGGTTAAATGAGCAGCTTTTGGAGGACTTGCTTGGTAGTGACGAACCTGAACACTTGTTTATGGAGTCAAATCCTTCTGAAGAGCCTGGTTTTGTTTTCTTTTTTCTCCCATTACTGTCCAGCAGAAGGGGAATGACGTGAATAACAGTGGAGTGAAGCATCCTTGAGGGAGGGAGGCAAGACAACTGCATGCATGGAATATGGTATGAATACACTTGTTGCTTTGGCTGGTGGCTGCTCACAACCCCTCTCTTTTCCTTTCTCAGCAATGGTACCAGCATGATATCGTTGATCATTCCCCCCAAAGACCAGATTTCACGAGTGGCTAAAATGTTAGCGGATGAGTTTGGCACCGCCTCCAACATCAAGTCTCGAGTGAATCGCCTTTCAGTACTGGGAGCCATTACATCTGTACAGCAAAGACTGAAACTCTATAACAAAGGTAACTTCTTGCTTGTGTGGATGCTGGCAAACTTCCCTTACTTGGAAGCAGCCTTAAATTCCTGTGTTGTGCAGTTTTCTGCTAATCAGATCTCTTGGCATCTGCTGCTGTCTTTGCACTGATATTCCAGGTACGTTGCCCATGGATGGCTACGTCAGGGTGGCCCTTGGGGCTAGAACAGTGAAATGGTCCTTGTCTTTAATAAACAGGCTCATGATTCTGTCTTTAGCAGTTAAACTTGGCCAGCCTTAAGAGCTATTCCACAGTAGTTCATTTGCATTAAACTAGTAGTTTTGCACCAAGCAGAAACTTATGTATGTCTTCTGCGTGCCACTCGCAGCTACCATCAAAACCAGACCCAGGCAATCTATAATGATTGCTGGGAATGTGTTCATTGTCACTGTTTTTACACTGGCAAGTGGCCTTCATTGAGATGCTCAGTCTATAAATCTTTGTATAAGAAGGAAAGCTTCACAGGGCTTATCCAGCCTTTTTCAGGATTCTGTGAGCTTACAAGCTCATGGATTTAACAGCTAGGTACATGTTCTTGCAGCTCAGTTGCAAGTCTTCCCCTCAGTGTTACCTTTAGCTTCCTGCAGCTCTTCAGCATAGGTGCACTAAATTAGTTTGTTTTCCATTGTAGAGATCTGGGAGGGAATGAGGTGGAGGAAATTGAAAGTAGAAAATTTGGGAATGTCCATTCCAGCTTTGCCTTAAGTTTTAAGGCCTAGTAGTTTTTGATGGGTGCAGTTTGCAGCATTTCTTAGTGATCTAAAATTGCATTACGTCCTTTGTAGTACCTCCAAATGGTCTGGTTGTTTACTGTGGAACAATTGTGACAGAAGAAGGAAAAGAGAAGAAAGTCAACATTGACTTTGAACCTTTCAAACCAATCAATACGTCGTTATATTTGTGTGACAACAAATTCCACACAGAGGTAAGAAGTCCCCTGTTACCTGCTTGGTTTGAAGTAGTCAGACTGCTTTGCTAGACTCACTGGAACAATCCTTGATGTGCAGAATCCACAGTCTGTAGAGCAGCAGGCTTTAGTTAAGGCATCCTGCTGGTGAATCTGCCAGCTCCTACTGCAGCTGACTTTATGGTCCAGTTAGTAACTGCTGAGTTTGTGTAACCCACAGACATGAGTTTTTCTCTATAACTGGAGGCAGGGGTTTTTCTTAACCTAAAAGGCCATAGAATTTATTCCTAAGCCAGGCCTTAAAGCGATACCAAGGTAATACTAGTGTTGCCAGTCCTGATACCAGATGTGTTAACTGAGGCCCTTGATGAAGAGCTGGCCTGTGCCTCATCTGCCTGGGGTAAAGTGGGATTATTTTTATTCAACATCTGCTTATCTTACTTAAATGAAGGTTTGAGGCATGTTTGAAGTAACGCGGATTACACAGGTCTTGACTGTGTGAAGTCAGTTCATCACATCTGTTCTGGCTCTGTTGGCAGTTGCAGAGCCTCTGTCTGTAGTAGATGACTGACTTCCTTTCACGTCCATAGGTTCACCATGATAAATGTGTGGGCTGAGACTTAACTGCCTGACATCAAACCTGTATGACATGGGCTTGACAGGCCCTTCATTGATGTAGTTCTGCTTGTTTACTTGGGTTCTTGGAGGTCTGATCTGTGACTGGGTTTCAAAGGGTAGGACTTCCGGAAGGAAAGATGTGCTTGCTGCACAGGTGAGGTACATCCCTATTATTTTGTCTCCCCACCAAGGATGAAATCCCAACACATCTGTGTTCTACCAGGAATAACAGAACTGTGCACAAGTAAAGCTCTTGAATCCTGCCAGGCCCACATGTGTATAGGCAAGAAGCAAATAAGAGAATTCAGGAGCGAGTCAGAGGTGCAAAGCCAAGAGATGTTTGTCCCTGCAGTTGCTGGCAGCAGGTGGATGCTGGTGTGTTGCCTTCTTCCTCATCAGGAAAGGGATTAATTTGGTCTTGTCTGCAGTTACTGCCTCAGGGGCTGTTCACTACCAAAACAGGGGCTGCTGCCCAGTGTGCTGTTGGTGGGGGCAGCTGTGAACACACTGCTGATGGTGTGTAGCATTGCTCAGCAAGAGAGTGGCAAGAACTTGAGAGGAATTCATGGTAATTGCTGCTGCTGTGATTACTAGCAGCACCTTTTTCTATGGGCTGTTTGCTCTCTTGTGTTTTCTGAGGATGTGATTATTTTTGTTGGTATTGTCTGTGCTGCAGAATCAAATCTAGGTGCAAAAGCTTACTCTACGCTATCTTGAGCAGCTGGATGATGTTAGCACTGAAGTCTTGATTTGTTTGTTTCATTTGGTTGTAGAACTGTGGTTTTAACCTACTGGTTTCCCCAGCATGCAACTACAACAGGTGAGGGCATCTGGCTTGCTACATCAGCAGCTTTCCAGTGAAAGTGAGGGCATCAAGGAGCAGAAAGAGGAGGTGATCTTCACCTTTAGGCTGAAGCAGCAAAGAGGAAACTCATTTCAGACTGAAGGAACAGAATAAAAGCTTGTGCTTGATATGTCAAACTGTGGAATTACTGACCTAGAGCTAATGAAGGGAAAATGGAGGGAATCACTGAGTATTGGATACTTTATTAAAATAAGAGGGAATTGAGAGCATCAGAGCCATAAGCATCTGCCTCTTGGCAAGAGGATCTGATAAGATTTCCTCTAGATATTTTATTGCCTGTGTGAAACCAAAGTAACTTCCCAAGAGGGATATGAACCCTGATGTGTGTCTGAAGGGTAGGATTTGCAATGACTTATTTTGATACCTTGGCTGGAGCATTCATTCTAGTCACACGGTTTGCTTGGCTCTGTCCCAGTTAAATAGATTGCAATGCCACTTCCTCCTCTCATTCATCCCACTGCTGAGGAATTAATACAGAATATTTATTTTGGCCAGTAGATTCCATTAAACTTTAGTGTCTGTTTCTTTTAAGGTTGAAAGCTTTTGGGTAAAGATTAATGATAGTTTTGATCCTTTCCATTCAGCCCAATAATCAAGCTGGCAGGCATGCAGGCAGTTAAAAGGTCCTCTGCAGTAAACCAGCACCATCACGCTTTCAGTATTAAACTGGTGACTTCAAACAGTCTGGAATTTGACAAGTTCTCCATCCTGTGGATATGGTTTTACCAGCAAGAAAGAGGATTCTTCCTCTTACTTTTATTGGGCATGTGTAAGTGAACAGGAGTGAGCGTGCTGAATGTTCCTGCCCACTCTTGCTGCCCTTGAGGGGACAGATGCCCTTGAAAAAGGAGTGTAGACTGTGGGTATTTGGGGATGTCCCACACCACCACAACCAAGGCTGGGCAGGACAAAAGTAACTCAAAAGCCTTGAGATAAAACAATACATTAATGGTTAGTCAACTTCAGTGACCTTACAGAATGAATTTAGCTGCTTTCTTTAAAGGGAAAATAACTCATTTTGCAGCAAATGTTCTGGCTGCCTTCTCTGTAGCCAATTGTGCAGTTATTGCTGCTGTTACTTAATTCTGCTTTGTAAGGCTGAATTTGTCATAGCCACTATAGATTTCATTGTTCTGCCTTTGGGACTTGAAGCCAGCACGTGCAGCAAACCAGTATTTGTTGTGGTTGTCAAGTTGAAAGTCTGTATGAGTGCTTTGCAGGATGAAAGCAGCCCAAATAGCCTGATCTAGTGAACTAAGCAAGTTCTGCTTTCCTCTGGAGTGCTGGGAAAATTGCTCTTCCAGTTTTGGCAACCAGAGAGATGATGCAGCCTCACAGAGGTGTGATAGTTTCACTTTCCAGAGCTGATCTTTAGGGTCTTGCCATTCCACCTGCCTGCAATGTCAGGTGATGAACTGGTAAATGCAGTGAAAATAGTTATCAAGCCTGAGCACTAGTTTCTTTTCTGCTTGTGGCAGCATTGCGTGAGGTGGTGATGTGGGACAGTCCTGCCTCCCAGATGTGCTCTTCCTCTAGCTTATTTATATATAATAGCAAGGACCACCTACAGAACTGAAATTCATCGAGGTATACTGTTTCTGGTGGCCTTTCTGAACCGGGGTCATTAATAGACTGGTGCTTACTGCTGACAACATCCTTTTCTTTTCCAGGCTCTTACAGCGCTGCTTTCTGACGACAGCAAGTTTGGCTTTATTGTAATAGATGGTAGTGGTGCACTCTTTGGAACTCTTCAAGGAAACACAAGAGAAGTCCTGCACAAATTCACTGTGGATCTTCCAAAGAAGCATGGTAATGCACTAGTCTAGACTGTTTGCAGCAGAGCATCCTGGGGTGGGATGGGAGGGCAGGTGTTTAGCTCTACTCGATTGTTTGCTTCCATCAAATCTGACAGCAAAGCCTCCAGTCTGAGCCTTCTATCAAAATTAATGAATCAGTGTAATATGTGATTAATTAGTTGATCTTCAAGTTTCACTTTTTATTTCTTGGAGCATCTGACCAGTTACTTGGTTTTGAGATAGACTTACATAATATTAATAGCACAAGTAGCAATATCACTTGTTAGTGTCTTTAAAGTTTGCTTTTGATGGTGTTGTATGCAAATCACCATGAAAAGCAAGAAGTTGTTCCTTGTAAGAAGCACAGAAGCCTAATGGAGCAAGTGAAATTGTAGTTCTGCTCTCTGGTGCTGCGTTGTAGTAAGCCACTGAGGAGTTCAGTCTGTTAGCTACTCCTGGCTTTCTGTCCTTTGTAGATTGGGATGGGACAAAATGAAATTGAAACATCTCCCCCAGTAAGTTCCTGCAGCAGAGTCTACTGAGATGCGTTGCATTGGCAAGAAAAGCATGTGAGGCAGTGTAACAAAGGAGATGGCTTTTAGTGAAGATACAGGACATGGAGAATGTACACAGGTGTTCAACTTCTAAAGAAGGTTTCAAGTCTGTATAAAAAGAAAAACAAAACCACTATGTATTTCCCTCTTTGGGATTTGTGGAGAAAAATCCCTTGCTGTGAGTGAATCCTCTGTTGACTTACTGCTTCAGTGAGTGCCCCTGGCTCTGCTTGTGGCAAACTAATTCTGAAGACTGCATTTGCCCTTGGCTTGAGTTATTCAGAGCCCAGTTGGAACCACATACTATTAAACTTCCTGAACTGAAATCACTTCCAAATCACTCCTTCACATCTGTTCTCTTGTAAAGGTAGAGGAGGTCAGTCTGCCTTGCGTTTTGCTCGTTTGAGAATGGAGAAACGACACAACTATGTAAGGAAGGTAGCAGAGACGGCCGTGCAACTCTTCATCTCTGGTGACAAGGTGAACGTGGCTGGCCTCGTTTTAGCTGGATCAGCTGACTTCAAAACTGAATTAAGTCAATCTGACATGTTTGATCAGGTGAGTGGCCTTTTCTGAGCAAAGCCCAAAAGTTCAAGCTGTCAGTAGTTACGGTGGTATTAGCAGTAGCTAGTTGGTATGAGATGCATCTAAGGAGGAATATAACTTGGGTGTCTTAAGTCATTTAATCAAAACTAAACATCTGGTATATCCTAATGAGATAGAATACCTAATATCCTAGGAGTATTTCCTAATGCCTCCCACAAGGAGGTAGTATCTCCTTTTCTTAAGAACAGTGCTGAAAAGCAATCTGTCCTGCCTGGTTTGGAGCTGCCATTCACATTCTTTCTGTTCCCAAATCTAAAGTAGAAGCTTTATTGGAATTCAACTCTACTAAATCTAATCTGTGTCCCTGTTGCTTGACAACTGTGCTTCAGTATCAAACATGCAGAGGTCCCTCTGGCTGGGAGCCTCTGCTTGCAAGTGAAGCAAAATAGATTAATGCTGTGACTCTTGCCAGGTGCTTATTCTTGTGGCATCATGAAGTAGTCTTATGGCAGTGTTGTGTAATAGACTCTTCCATGTCTGCTTTTTCTTGTTTAGCGGTTGCAATCCAAAGTGCTCAAACTAGTTGACATTTCATATGGAGGAGAAAATGGATTCAATCAAGCAATTGAGTTGTCAACTGAGGTCCTCTCCAATGTGAAATTCATTCAAGAGAAGAAACTAATAGGTATGTGACCACATGTTCAGCCTTCTGAGCCAAATGTGTTTGACTGGCTAGGCTGAGCTTGCTTTAGGCCTCCTTTGTGTGCTGCCTCAGCCCTGTGATGCTTTCTGAGGTGGACAGAGCATGACTTGTAGTGGTCTTTGTTACCTGAACACCTTCTTAAATGCTGCAGGACTTAATGAGGCTTTAAGGAGTGTGATGGGAGGTTTCTTGTTTTTTTTCCCCACTGGACATCTCAGATGTTCCCTGTTTATCCTTTCATCAGAGGTTGCCTTAGTTTTCAGGCCTTCAGTGACATTTGGATAGGAGGAGGTAAAAATAGCTCCTCAGATCACTTGCGTCTTCCACAAGATGAAAGTTAAGATTTTTTTTGTTCTAAGATGGGAATAGAAAGGATCCTTTGTTTGAGTCTCCGAAGACACACGCTGCTAGATGGAAAGCACAGGAGGGCAATAGTAACAGTAGATACTTTACACTGGGAAGGGTGAAGTTAGATGATTCCTGCTGGTGGGTTAGTCCAGTTGGTTATTTAACAGCAAAGGGAGCCTTTCAGTGGAATGAGATTTCTGATAGGGCAGTGTTTCAGGGAGTATTTGTTAGATTTGGAACATTCATCAGCTTTCTGCTGATGAAAGTTTTAAACTGCATGCTCTGACATGTTACCATATCCTTTGCTTCCTTCAGCAGCATTGCAGTCTCCTTTTCCAGCTGCGTCTTGCACTCAGATCAGGCTTGTTTAAAGCTCCGTGTGGCATGATCACTGTTTAAGACCATCTCTTTGTATCCTGTCGCAGGACGATACTTCGACGAAATCAGTCAGGACACGGGGAAGTACTGTTTTGGCGTTGAAGATACACTAAAAGCTTTGGAAATGGGAGCAGTAGAGATACTGATAGTCTATGAAAATCTGGATATCATGAGATACGTTCTGCACTGCCAAGGCACGGAGGGTAGGTAGCGCTTCTGTGAGACTGAAATGTCTGTGAAGGTTTAAGACCTATGCCGACTCTCTTGGATAGATTATGCTGCAGGAACTCCTTAAGTAGATCTTTAAGGACTTGATCAAGGGGATGTGAGGTAGGCAGGTCACTAACTTACAACTTCCTGGCTACTCTGGGGAAAAGTCTGAATGAAACTAGCAGGCTTCCACTGTGGAGAAAGAATTGCAGTGCTGGGGTGGTAATTCGTCACAGAGCAGCACAAAACCTGACTTTCGGATGTGAAAGTATAAATGTGGTACCAGTGCATTATAAGAGGGGATGCTGATTTGACTCATGTCCAGAAACATGATTCTTACTGACTACAGATAAACCTTAATGCCTACAGCAGGACCTCTGCCTTTTTTGGTGTTGACATGACAGTTACTCTCTAGTGGTGTGCTCATTTGGTTTCTTACAGAGCTTCACCTAGAAAGAAAGGCAGTGTCATAGTATCCTACAATGGTTTGGGTTGGAAGGGACCTTCAAACTCATCCAGTTCCAACCCCTTGCCACAGGCAGGAACACTTTCCACTAGAGCAGCTTGCTCCAAGCCCCATCCAGCCTGGCCTTGAGCACTGCCAGGGATGGGGCAGCCACAGCTTCTCTGGGCCTCACCACAGACTGAGTAAAATATTTCTTCCTAATATCTGTTAGTCCTAATACTTGTTGTAAGTGCTGGCTGTTGTCAGGCTCTTGCTGTCTTTAACTTGCACCTGGTAGTTTATCCAACCTAATTTTTTTCCCCTCCCTTTTCAGAGGAGAAGATTCTGTATTTGACACCAGAGCAAGAGAAGGATAAATCCCACTTCACAGATAAAGAGGTATTTCAGCTTTGGGGCCTCAGTGGACTGGTGCAGCATTCTGAGCTTAGTTTGTCATAACCAGGTGAACATGTGCCACCTTTCTGGCACTCAGATGAGTCTTCAAGATGACAACCTGTGGTTCTTCCTGTTCCCCTTCTTTGTAACCCCTGGATTCCACACTTGCTTTACTCCTGTCTTCCCTGCCACCTGTTCCAAGGTGGTGTAAATGAAGTGACAGGCGATAAGGGGTCTTTGGCCACCACCAAACTACCTGCAAGAAGCGTTTGGTTTCCACTGTGCAACCCACAGGCTAAGGTCCCAAACCATAACTGCCTGTTTATTGTGCACTCAACGTGGTCACAACCGATCAGATTTTGCTTTGTGCAGGTCAAAAAACCCTGACAGGGTGGGGGGTTCTGTATTTGCAGGGTAAAGTGGGCAAAGAAGTCTGTCTCATGCATGGACTGCCAGGGTAGCCCTTTCCCTCCTGGTGAGGTATTTGCTAATTCCTTCTGTGTATGGCAGGTTTCCATTGTATTCTGCAATGATGTTGTGTTTCCATGCCCATAATCACCTGACCTCCTGCTTACAAGCTCTGTACTTGCCTCTGTATTTGCATAGATCAGTATTTCCTAGAGTGAGCAGGGCCTGGTTAGAGGAGTGGCAATGAACTGGTTGTGGGGCATAAAGCAAACCTAAAGAAACACTAAAAACTAAGAGTGCAGCGTGAGCTGACACTTGAGCAGAAGAATGAACAAGGTGTTTCCTCTCCTGCTTTTAAGTTCTGTAATTGGGGGCCCAAAAGAAGGACTGTCAGGATTGAACATCTTAACACCAGGAGTCTTCTGCTCGTGTCAGTGCTTGGCTGATGCAGAAGTGTCCCAAATGCCTATCACCCAGACCCTGGCAGGTGTGTTGGCTGCTCCAGATTGTGAAGCATGAAGCTGGTGTCTCTCTTTAAAAATGAAAAGGCAATAGTGATCTTTAAGCCAAAGGCAGCTCTTAATAGCTAACACACAGTGATGTAACCTTTCTGTTACTGTTTTTTCCACCCCCTCAAATGTCTCTGTAGACTGGCCAGGAACATGAACTGATAGAAAGTATGCCCCTTCTGGAGTGGTTTGCAAACAACTACAAGAAATTTGGAGCAACATTGGAAATTGTTACAGACAAATCACAGGAAGGATCCCAATTTGTGAAAGGATTTGGAGGAATTGGAGGTAAACTGCAAGAGAGTGAAGAAATGTTTGTCATCTTTTTTAATGGTTGATTTGGTAATCTGGTGCCAGTGCAAGTGGGATTAATCTTATTCCTATAGTCATGATACCAGTTCAAGAAACTATCATGTTCCTTAATAGAATGTTGTGCAGATCCCGTTGTCCTTCAGAGTGCTCAGAGGGTGCACTGTCCTTCTTTCCAGCTGCTGAATTGCAGAAGGGCTGCGAACTGCCTCACTCTCTGTGCACAGTTGTTCTGTGGCAGACCATGTCCTGCTGTGTGGAAGGGCTGTATGACAAACCCCAGCCTAGCTTCTGGGCCAGTTGGGTATCTGTTACTCAGCTCTCAGAACTTCCCTGTACTTTGCTCCCTGGTCTTCCCTTCTTTTCAATACAAAAGCATTTTTAGCCCAACTTTACAGAGAAATGAGGCTTCTGAAGTCCTTCAGTCTTTCTCCTGAGCTCACTGACCAGTTTCAGCCAAGTCTGGTAGAGGTGCAGAGAGCTGCTGTGCTTCAGTCTGATGAAAAGCATTAGTGGGATAGAGCCGGACCACCTGCTGTGCACCTTGGTCTCCCCAGACTGAGGATCCCAGGGCAAAGCTGCTGCTTTTTGGCTGATAAGACAGCTGTGGCCACTTGCTGTGTTTAGGTTGATGGATGTAGAAGTAGAGTGTATTGCAAAGAGGAATTTCTAAGGGCCAGAGAACACTCCTCAGAAGGATTCAAGCCTGAATGGTTTGGCTACATAAGGAGCAAGAGGTTTCTAAGTAAATTTTCAGGGTTTGTCATTCCAGGAGTCCTTCCTGTCCTCCCAGATCCAGTCTGTTTGCATGGTGGGCTACTTTTTGCTACCATGCTCCCTATAGACTTGAAATACTCCTTGGATACCCTTCAGCTAAGTAAATATTTCCAGGGATGAAGGCTCCCAGAAACCCAGGATGGTGTCTGGGGAGGGGAAAGTTGGGGGAGACGGCCACTAAATACTGCTTTTACTGTTGTAAAAGCTACTTCAGTGCCAGCTGCCCTCTGAATTTAACTGTGAGCAGTTAGAGTAGGACAGTTGATCTGTCACCGCTGCTTCTTGGAGATACAGTCCTCCTAGAATGGGTTCAGCTTTTCCAGCAGAAAGCTGGCCTATGCTGGGCAGGTGGGTATCGCTCCTTTTTGGCACTAAATTACGTGGATGTGGCTTCTCCACACTAGCTGGGTGGCTGCTGTTGGTCTTCATCCTGAGCCTAACTCGCAATGCACGTGCTAAGTCAGTGTCTGAGAATTGAATTGAGAACCTCGTGACGTGCAGCCGGGGCTCAGGAACTGTTTAAATGCCTTTCTAGCTCTGTGGATGTTGAAGAAGCTGAAGCCTGTTGTTTTTCCCAGGTATCTTGCGGTACCGAGTGGACTTCCAGGGAATGGAATACCAAGGAGGAGACGATGAATTTTTTGACCTTGATGACTACTAGGTAGTCGACCTGGGTCCGGCAAAACGTGCCTCACCCCTCCAGCATCCAACCCAAGGAGCAAACTCATGGTGGAAAACACAACAGATCCCTGCCTTAGAATTGGAACATTTCCAGAACTTGATCCACAAACATTGGATTTAAAAAAAGCAAAACCCTACACTTTGATTTGTCATAGTGTCAGTACAGCAGCAAACTACTAAGTTCCTGTATGCCACTTTGGACTAATTTAAAAAGAATCCCAATTTTTACTTTTACTCAATGGTGAAATTGGTTGCTCTTGTATTTTATGAAAATGATTTTTTTAACCTTCATGATACATTAACTGCTGTAAAACCTCTTCCTTCGAAAATTAATAGAAGTAAGATCCTACTGGTTTGTTTCTTTTTACTTTGATTGGAGAGATCAATTGCTGCATTTCGCAGCCCCGTGACCCATTTACATGGCACTCTCAGCTTAGACTACAGAAGAAGAAATGTAATGAAATTGGAGCCTTTCATTCTCTTCTAAAGAATGAGAAGGCACTTACCTTGAGTGCTAGCTTATGTGTGGCTTGCAAATTCAGATGGGATGGGGAGGCTTACCAGCCAAACGTGCTTTAATCTATTTGCAGAAGCGCTGCTCTCACAAACTAGGAACCGCACTTCATTGGTTGCAATGAAAATGCTGCTGAAGTCTTGGGCTTAATTTGGATTCGAGCAGTGCAGCCTTCAGGATATATTATTATTATTATTATTTTTCAGTCTGGACAGAAATAAACACCTGATTTAAGTGCAGTAAGGTACACTTTGCTTTGTTTCGTTCCTCAGTAAGGTTTTCTTTTTGCTTTAGGACTGCGTAAGGTTTCCTTGAGTATGTGAATCTGAACCCACAGCTCTTTCATGGAAGCGGGTATTTGCCGGGAGTCACTAGCAAATGGAGTCCTTGCAGAAAGCTTAGTGCTGGTGTGTTTGGAGCATTCCATATGTGTATGCTGAATGTTAGCACAACCCGTGGGACACCCATCTCCCAGCGCTAAGGCAGTCTATGGGATGGGCTCACAAGTCTCCTGTAAATCTGATGCTGAACATTTAATGTGCCCTTCATGGGTTTAAGCTTCTGGTTGCATCAAGACTCGAGAAAGCTTTTTGTCGTGCCTGCTATATAGAATGCACTTCAACCTGCTTGAACTGGCAAAGGGTTTTTCAGGTGGTGGTGCAGGCAGAGGGTGAAGTGAGCGTTGGCATGAGGTAATGCACAGGTCCTGCTGCTTTTGGGGGGTTACTGGGTTCTCTGACGTCGCGGTGCCTGGTGTAGTTCTGCTCTTCACCGGCTCTGTCACTCCTGGTGCATCTGTCAAAAGCAGCTTCTCTTCCAAGCTGCATACCTGCCTACTTTTCCCATAATCCTGTTTCACTTGAATGAAGGGGGAGCTTGTCTCAAATCTTCTGCCACGCTGTTCTCTGAGGTCCAAACTGACAGTCATTGTGAGCAATACGACTCGTACCCCTGCTTTAGAACCTGGCAGATCAGACGGCTTTGCTGGTGTTCTCACATCAAAGCTGGAATCTCGCAGGAGGTGGGCCCGGGTCCGCCGCAGATCTGCACAAACCCGGCTTTGAGCACATCTGTGGTCTCCACGGCGGTGTGTTCGTGACTTTGCCATTGTAAATGGGTCTAATGTGACATGACAAGACCAGAGAAATTGGATGTAAATTTACAGTTTTGGAATATACTGCTTGTTGTTTCACATGATACATTAGGGTATGCAGCTCCTTTTTGTAGTTTTTATTTTTACTATTTAAGTTTGGAAATGATGCCAAATTTTTGTATTTCTTTAATCAATGTGTTCTCTTCAGTGATATATATTGCATTATATATTGATGTGTATATCAATATATACTGATATGTATTACACTTACACATACAAACACGTAAAACGGGGGTGAAAAATCCTAGCCTTCGCATACTATATAGCCTCTGCAGAGAGATCCCAAGCAGTGATATCTTGGTGTTGTGATGTACAGAAATGGAGAAGAGTATTAAACCATATTTAAGAATATAGTAATGACTCCTGGTTTATTTTTCTTCAGCCCAGGCAGCACCTTCTTTAGTCACAGCCCAGGGCCATCTTCAGATCAGCACTTGAATTTTGAGGTAGGTCTCCCACAGTTGGGCTTGAGCAGCACGTTTCTTCGTCAGACCCCTCTTTTAAGCTGTAGCAGAACTGTAACTGCAGAATGGAGGGGTGAAAAGGCACCAGCCCAAGTTCAAAGGAGGTTGTGCTGTGAATGTTACCTTGGGTGCTCTTCTGAAGATGGAACATGCCTGGCAGAGGCAGAAACCTGCCCTTAATATTCCAGGCACACAACACGGGGCTGGGTGGTTTTAAGAAGCTTTTTCCACCCCGCCTGTTGGTGCAGGACAAACCCGGATCAGGATTGTATTCACCAGCCCTGGTTCCTCCTGTGCCTGAGCTAGACACATGGATGACTTTCTCCCCCACCTGGGAAGGTGATGCCTAAGAGACAACATAAACATAATAGATTCAGAGGGATGCTTCAGGTCTTCTGTGAGCTGGTCTTGCCTGGCAGTGATTCTCTGGCTGCAGCTGCGCATTCACCAGTTGTAGCAGATGGAAAGGTTCTGGAGATGGGACATTTCTGCTGGCGCAGAATGAAAAATGATGCACAAACCCACCTTGCTGCACGTGGCTTGTGCAGTCTACAACTGAGGTACAGAAAACCCATCAGCATTCAGCTCGTGGTGCAGGTAACAGCACTGAGCTGAGATTGGCACAAAATAGCTGAAACAAGGAAAACTAATGCCATCAGTCAGCACATGTCACAGAAGCTGTTGCTTGCAGAGTACTGCCTGTGCAGCCTCAGCACCTGGTATAACCAGGTATGTGGATGGCTGTTTGTTCTCAAACCAATGCAGGAATAGTTCCCAGTTAACCTTTTGCTGGCAGCAACAGCAAACCTGGCTTCTGCTCTTCAGTTGGATGCTCCAGAGAGCAGGAGGAGCAGCAAAGCCTGGCTGCTGGGGGAGAAGGTGCCCCAGAGCCACCTAGGCTGATGGCAGCTGCTATTGCCCCACATACTGATCTTCCTGGCAGGTTCTAATGTCTCTTCCCCTTCGTATTTCAGTGAGTAACCACAGGAGAGCAGCCACAGGAGCTGTGTGTGGGTCTCCTCCAGCGAGTTGACAGCAGAGGTAACTCCTGCCAGGGGCATGGGAGAGAAAGGTGGTGAAACTATTTCCTTCCTTGCAGGCACCAGAAGAAGGGGGCTGGCTCCCATTTACCCTTCAGAAAGCAGCTTTTGTTGCCCACTTGCTTTTGTCCTGGTTGCAGGGTTCAGCAACAGCACTTGGACTGTCATGGATTTGAAAGTGCTGATTTAGTGTCCTGGGTTCACGGTGTTTCACATGGAATATTGCAGAGCATCAGGCAGGTTCTTCCTGGCTTACAAACTTGAGCATCCCTTTGCAGTGCTCCCATCTGGGAGCCTGGGCATGCCCTCTGCAGGCTGCATTAGTGCATGCTGGAGTTTGAATGGGAGGTTGGTGCTGCCGGGTTGGCATGCTTCCTACGTGGGTGACCAGAGGACACAGGTTTGTCTTTGCAAGCAGGCAGCATGGATTCCCAGCTGCCTGCAGCCTGGAAAATCAGCATTTCCCTGGAAGGGATCCAAACGGCATGAGCTGGAAGCAAGAGAATAAAGTAAGTTTCCAGGATGGCACCTGGAGCTGCTTCTGTGCACCTCTGAGTGGTTTAAAGCGCATCCCTGGGCTGCTCCATCTGTGCCTTTTCACACCTGAACTTGGAAGCTTCACACCTTGGAAGCAGTGTGCCAGGAGGCTCATGAGAGTTTAGCAGATGAGCAGCTTCTGCTTGCTGTCTGAATGCATTTGTTTTTTCCCTGTGCCAACGGGACTCAACTCTTCTGTGTACTTCAACTACACGTGCCTCGCACCCTCTGTAATGCCCTGAGTTCTTACTTTCATAGAATCGAAGTGGTTTACATTGGAAGGTTTACATTGGTTTACATTAAAGCTCATCCAGTTCCAGCCCCTGCCACGGGCAGGGCCACCTTCCACTGGAGCAGTTGCTCCAAGCCCCTGTGTCCAACCTGGCCTTGAACACTG
>JANRGW010038325.1:0-18940 GCA_024733675.1 Psilopsiagon aymara | reverse complement strand
TCCCCCTCCTCCCTGGCAGAGCATGAGGCTCAGAAAGTCCTTGGGCAGACCAAAAATCACTAAGCCATAACTGAAAACACTGGTGTTACCAGTGCTGTTCGCAGGCTGAAAGTCAAAACCACAGCACTGCACCAGCTACCAAGAAGGAGAAAATGACTGCTACTGCTGAACCCATGACATGCAGTTTTCTAAGAGTGAAAAAAGTAAACATTTGATTTTCATATAAGAACTCATTTGATTAGATTAGAATCATTAATAGGAAAAGCTATGACACATAGAATATATTAATCTTAAAAATTGCCTAACCTATCCCTGCATTGAAAAGGGGATATTCTTACAGAAAGGGTAATTAGCACTGGAATTATAACTAATTCGGATATGTGATACAGCTGGCAAAATCATTTTTGAGGAATGACAAGTATGCATGAGGTAAAAGAATCATGAGAACAGTCAATCACTCCACACAAAGTACTTTGGTTTCATGTATTCCAGAGCATTTATTTTTTTATCCTTTTTTTTTCTAAATTGCATTTATTTAAGCTCTAATAAATGCATCTTATGATGCAAACCGGCTTCACATAGGCACTATTACTTCGCAGCACAAAGTTCTGCATTTTATTGTTCTGCTGCTGAGAAAGAGATTCCTAAAATCATGTAGCCACTTCTACTAACATTCCTGAAATTTCTATCATGATTGTATATGAAGTCATATAAATTGTCCTGAGATGTCACACAGAGTGCAGTAATTTTGGAATTGGTGTGAAACTCTTTTGAAAGTCTGTATTAGGATCTGTCACAGATGGTCTAAAAATACAATAAAGTATATGATAAGTTACATATTCTTCCCTCATGTCTTTTGATGTGTTTCTACAAAAACTGCAAATCAGCCATAGAATTTTAGTACCATTCAAACAAACCAGGATGAGAGATTTGGAAGAATTTACTAATCAATGCCTATTCCTTCTCTACTACAAAGGAATTTTTCTTAATACAGGATGATTCAAATCATGCAGTTTGCCTCAACATGAGAAATGGGGATACACAAACCAAACCTCAACTTGCTGGCCATATGCTTTTTATTGCTTTAAAACATAAAGCAAGCCCCACCACATCTAGTCTCAAAAATCCAATTCTTGCTTAAAACAATTTTTTACTGCAATTCCTTTGGTGGTTGTTGTGGTTGGTTTCCGTTTTTGGTTTTGGGATGCTGGAGTTTTTTTGGTGGTGTTTTTTCCTTTTAATTTTTTTTTTTTTTTTTTTTTTTTTTTTATGGAGCTGCACCTACAGACAGTGCTGTTCACAGTGAAGGAAATGTTATCTGACTAATCACACAATAAGGCTCATGTCATTGTCATCTTCTGGCATGGATTTTAAGTCTGAAGCAACCAATAGGAGGAAACCCCATGTATAACCATGGTTTAAACCACTGCATATATTTTGGATTGTATTCTACCAGGTGCAGCTGTATTTTATTTGAGACCAATAAACACTACAGCCCCATGCTGCTTTCCCAAAAATCCTCCCACGGAACACAGCACTTTGCAGATGTTTCACTAAGTCCCTGAGTGATATCTGAAAAACAGCTGTCAGTAATAGAGCTGCTCATTTCAATAGTGCAGTTATGTCTAAACATAAAAGGGATGGTATCTCTGTAGCTTCTGAGAATGCAACAATTGAAACCATTTCACTTTGGTTGGCTGTGAAGTCACAACAGAGAAAAAAAGCTACTCATGAAAAACATCTCATGTCCAAAAAAACAATTTAAAAAGGCTGATGCGCAAGAACAGTATGATTTAATTATCATAAGAATTAATGAAAGATGATGATTGGATCAGAAAAAAAGTATTCTGGCTTGAAGATAGAGCCCTTTGTCTTTAAAGTCATAGCTAAGCTGATTTTAATTTATTCACTGTTATACAAAATGATGCATATAAATATAATATTCACTATTCTATCCTGAATCTCCACTGGCAAAATACTGTAAAAATAATATTGCACAGTATAAATATAGGAACTATACTGTAGTGGGAAGGAATTTTGTAAAATCATTAAAAAATAAATATGAGCATTAAAATAAACAAAAGCATAATCATAAATATACAACAAACTATAATTTAGGCATGTTTATAGTTTTTTTTGATATAAAAATTATGAATATATCTGTATTATATAGAACATAAATAAATGGATTGAAAAAAGCCTTTATTATTCTGAAAAATATAGGTATAAAACACATTGCAACTCAAAATCTTTAGCAATCTGAGGGCTGTAATTGAAATCTGGATAAACATAGGTTCCTTGACAACCCAATCCCATTACGTTGTTTTGCACTTAAATTTATTTATAATGATTTCTAGAAGCCAACATAAATAATTAATAAGAGATGTGATAAAAAATATTGATCTTATTTTCCAGTATTCCTTGTGGAGTCTGCCAAATAATTCGCTGACAGGTCTAAGTTCTGTAGCTTATAAAATAAAATTAATGGATGGTCCTGTAATATGAAAATTTCAGAAAAGGTTTTAAATTCTTGCTTCAGCTCTAGTTATTGAACTAATCTCAGGAAGCAGTAAAGCAGCACCAGCTGAAGATAATAGCGAAGAAAGGAGACAAGATGAACATAGTCCAAAATGCAGAAAAGATGGAAGCACTCTATTGCTTCTGAATTTATTAATTTTCCACCTTAATCTAATAATAACAAATCCACGCAGAACTTCCAAGAAAAAAATGCGGCTGTGAAACAATAAGAAAGCTCTGTCAGAGAGAAATTTGTCTTCCACAAAACAGAGGAGTAAACAAGAAAGGAAAGCATTAGAAGTAGTTTGCTCCCACATACTCTTCATCATATAGAAAGATACCGTTTGCTCATTCTGCATCATGTTATGGCCGTTGCTATTCAGAATGTTTTTTCCACAACAGTAACTTATTGGCTATAATGGCTGTGTGAGATCATGTTGTAAAGTTCACAGATTCCCATGAAAAGATGCTACATTAGGAAGTCAGCAAATGTACATGTCTATGGACCAAGAGGGTTCTTGGCAACTACATGTTGTCATGCTGCTTTCGCACTCCATGCATATTTTTGTATTTCATGATGTTTTTACTGCATAAATTTCAATGTGAATTGCACTCATATTCTCTTGCAACTTTGTGAGTTTGGTTGGGGCTTTTATTATTATTACTTTTTTAATTTGTTTTTCTTACGTGTGTTATTCATTAGAATTATGAGCTATCTGTTTTTCCTCTTAACTTCTAAAAGAATAGTAGGTTTCTTCAATTCCACCATGTAGAATAGCAATCAATCACTCTAGTAGCGATTGTAGTCTTTCTTATTTTCGAGAATTTATTTGTTTAGCTTTCACAGTCCTAATTATCAAAAGTGGCACAGATGAAAGCTATTTCCTTTGCAGCATTGCTCGTTACCATTGTTACATAGCAATGTTTCTCTATAAGACAGCAATGAAATTCATATCATGTAGATAATAATTTTCAGCCTAAGACTTCTTATTGTCCAAGAACTACTGATTCATGGCCTGTTCTTCAGCAAACTTGAGGAGGCACAATTTGTTCTCTCTGCATGTTAGGGTAGGGAAAGAACCAAGGAAAGTCCTATTCTGCTGACTTTGTGAGAAGAAAATCAACTGCAAAATTATCTGAGAAATGACCCTGGAAACTGCAGTACTTCACTAAAGGTAATAAACAGAGGGTTAACAGAATTAAAACCAACAGACTTTATTAGAGAAAGGGAAAAATAGTAAGTAAGTAAATGATTAAGCTCATAAAGTTGAAGCTAGTAAGTTTGAAGAATCGGTTGAATTGTTCTCAGAGAACTTGTGAAGTATAAGGTTGCAGAGGTGAAAATAATGGCTGTCTTTAAAAAGGAATGAGGAAGATGCTATATATTATGCTACTATATCTGAGAAAAATAATCCAATTAGCTATCTGTAAAGATATGGGGGAAAAAAACCAAAAGAACAGTAATATCAAAAAGAATGTAATTGACAAAAATCTCTCCTAATAATAACAAATCAATCGATCTCCTTCTGTGAGAGGATAAAAGGCTTGAGGATGGATTAAAAGCTGTAGATATGCATATCTAATCTCTTAATCAGGCATTTAATGTTTAAACAGATCTTCTCTGACATTGTCTCATAAGCAAGCTTTTAGATATCAGAAAGGTAGAAATATAGAATGAGTGCAAAACTCCGTAGTAGAGGTGCTGCAATTCCACCAGTAAACAGGATTGTGACAATTTTTATGAATTGAAAGAATTATTTTTTAGTTAGGACACATACAGGCTTCTGCATTTAAGCAGAAACAATTATCTGCACAGACAGAATGGGGAACAACTGTTTTGTGGAGGAAGGGTTGGAGATTCTAGTACCTTACAAGCTGAACATATGTCAACATTAGCATGCCCCTCCACAATCATACTGTCACATGGAAGAAGTGACAGAGCTTTAGGCCATCCAATGGAATCTTGCTCTAAAGCAGATAGCTCCAAGAAGGTGGTGTATTGTATCCAGCTGTGAGTACCACCTTTCAAGTAACTGGTAGGGAAGAACTTTCAAAGTGGCAGCAAAATGGATAATTCCAGGTTCATAAGAAGGCCCCACAAAAGAAGGAAACACAACTGAGACTCTAGTTTAGAGCTGAAAAACTGAAGGACAGTCCAAGTTTGTTAAAAAAATACCCCCCAAAGAGCAAAAGAAAGAAGCAATAGACTTGCATTTGGAGAAGCGATACTTAGGTTAGACACTAAGAAAGATTTTATAACATTGAGATTTTTTTGGCACAAGTGCTGACTGCGTAGACTGTGAGGTCAAGCAAATTCTAATAACAGGTTCTAAAAAAAGACCTGAAATGATTTGAGTGAACTCAATGCCATGCTATGATAATAGGATCTATCATTAACTTCAAATTCTCTACTATGACATATACATTTATATATATGAAGAAGGTGAATATTTTTAATAATTTAGGAAAAGAAAAAAAAAGTAGGTCTACATCATAGACATTTTCCTAAGCCTCTTTTGCTTCTCAAATGCAAAACCAATTTAGGTTCCACAGCCTAAAACTGCAGATAATGTGATTTAATTAGTTACACACTCATGAGGCAATTCTGAAGCAAGACGTTTTTCCCCCTGTCCCACAAAACAGAGTTTTGGAGCAGCAGCGAAATGGCTCAGCTGTTCAAAAAATTTTAGTTAAGAAATCTTTTGGTCTAATTGCCTTGTTTGTAGAATGTGTGCAGAAGGAACTGTTTAATCCAGATTTGTTTGAGCCAAGCTCTTTATAACTTTCTAGAAACATTACCTCTTTCTACCAATCTCTCGGCACATACCGGCCTGCATTTGCTCTAATGAGAAATCATGAAAATCCTCATCTGAGCATCCGTGGCTGCATAGACACATGAAAATTGCGGAGCTGAAAGGAACCTATTTGTATGCTAAACCTTATGCAGGTGAAGTCGCAGAGGGGACTATTCCCAGAGGGTGTTCACCATGCCATGTTTCCCTTGCCTCCCATGCCCATGTTTCACCTAATCATCACCAACTGATTTGTCCCTCTCCATAAACTCAAGCACTTTTTTTGCTGGCTGGAGATGCCAAACCTCTTAACCAGCTTTTGGGTCTCACTTTTAGGACTAAAAGTTTCTCATACTTAACTGAATTCTCTACTTAGATATAAATGTTTACTTTTTTAGGGTAGTACATCAAAAGCAAAAATATCTTTTCCTCTTTAAATTTGCATGGCACTGATCTCAGGTACAAAACAACATTTTGTCAGAAGACCATTGCTTGCAACTCTAGTAAGGCAGCCCAGCTTTACAGCAATTGAGAAGCTTATTCCAAACGAAGAATAACCAGATCCAGCACACTTGTATCCCAGCAAAGTGAGGTATTAAAGCACCTTTGTGTCCAGTCATTCCAATATTCATTTCCCTTCTAAACTGCAGTTTCATAACGGGTTTCAAAAGATTTCTCCCCTCACAGTAGAGATCAAATATCACCAATGCAGATTTTCATGATGCCATTTCAAAACCAGAGGAAAATTTTGTCTTTTTATCTTGCTGCTTTTTTATCACTAGATTTTCCAAAGAGATAGAAAAGGGATGTATAAACTAAAAGATTATGCTAGCAGAAGGACAATGGCAGAAACAGGCTGAATTGAGGCTAGAGATTAGAAAACACTTTCTGGCCATCACACAGTGAGGTCCTAAAACAGTTTCCCAGAGGGAGGAAACATATTTTCTCCTCTACTCTTAAAAAGCATTTCAGTAATTTTGTGAATCCTATTACACAAAGCAATTGTATTGACAGTAGAATTTTTTCTATCCTTGCTCTTACTCCGATTCTTCCAAGATGTGTACCCGAGAAGGATCAGAAACAATGATGTTGAGCAAGGTGTGAGACTTGTGGAATATGAAATGTCCTTTTATACACCCTCTGTCACCTTTGCAATCCAACTCCTGCTGCTCAGTGATTTTTAGGATACTACTCACAGACAAGTCTTATTCACAAAACTTCTCCTTGTGCCACAGAGGAAATGATGGATTCTGTGAGAACTTTATTATAGACTATGGCAACTTCCTTAGTCTTTGAGATAAATCCATTTCAAAATACTATGCAGACTTCACTCTCAGTTTATTATCTGCATTAATACCATACCTTTAATTGCAAATGCAAGAAACATGGCTCTGGTAGAATAAAGTAAGTAATTATAAAGTTCACAGAGTTCTTACTGTTAAAAAAAAAAGAAGAAATTACAGCATTTCTTCATTTTCCAGTAAATACAGAAACAAATACCAGATAGTCACTGGCTAAAATTGATGCTACTGAATAAATATATTCCAGAGTACAGACCTAGTTTTCTACGAACCTGTTATTCTTAGGTGGTAAGATGAATACCTGAGAAATTCATTAGAGTTCAATCATCAGATAACAAGGAAACGGAACAAGTGAAATGAACCACATTGACTTCTACACTCCGAAACTTTATTGATAGAGTTGAATAATGGAATGAATGAACTCCTATGAAAATTTCTATTTCTCAGAAACATCAATGGTATCCTAATAGACCTGCACAGAGTATTAAACATGAGATCTGTCTTCAAAAAATAAAAATAAGAACATTACTTACTATACTTACTAGCATCTCTTTATTCTGGTAGTTTGAATATTGTTATGTCACAATGAAATAAGGATGTTTACATATCTTGCAAAGATAAATCAAATGGGAACTGTATTTAGCAGCACAACACATTGCAAATATGCTTGTATACATTCTATCTATTTTATGTCCTGTTTTTGGTTGGTATCTATTTCCAATCAGAACATGAATCCCATGGGACAGAGCCTAGATGCTGCATAAAATGAGAGTAATATACAGTGAAGCAACAAAATAGGCTGGGTTAAAATTTGAAAACCTATCAAAGGACAATACAGATGCAGGTAAGGTCATGCAGTCCATGTAAATGCACAAACAATTAACATAACAATGTCAATTATCTGCAACTTGAACATATTTTGTTACAGGAAGTTTCATCTGTAACATTTAATGCTTTGGGGCTTTGAGGAAGGAGGGGAGGTTGAAGGGCTTTCTAGAGTCACGGAGTTGGTTTATTGGAGGTGGTTTGGCTTTTCTAAAGGACAACCAAAAGCAATGTATTTCAAATACTATTACACCATGCATCTGTCATGCCTCACGTTTTGATGTTGCCTCTAGCATTTCGTTTCATAGACTGCAATGTCACTTTCTCTCAGAACTCTGCCTGTACATTTTTCAAGTAAACATTAGCTCATTGAAGCTATTTCTTTTTGAGAATAAACAGTTCCTCTGGTTTTTCTAATTTTGGGGCAGAAAAAAAGCACTTAAAAGAAATAAATGAGCATTCGCGTGTTCGTTACACTGAGTCAGTTCCTATTCCTTCACAATTTTGAAATCTCAGAGTCTTTGATCTGGAGTCATACCCTGCAAATCCTTTAAGTTATTCAACATTTTGTCAATCATGCCAACACAGTTACCAAGATTTTTTTTTTTTTCCAGGCATTTTAGAACACTGAATGCATGAATAAGCCAAACTTTATGCAATCAGATGGACTCATAAGCAGTCCTGTTTCATCACAATTGTATTTAGAGGTTATTAACTTGCTATGAACTGCTCTACAGCAGTAATCACAATTAAAATTGATTTTTTTTAAAAGATTATACCTGGAGAATTCTCTGCTTCCCCCTCTCCCCCCAGTTATATAGTATGCAGATATCAATTACCAAAACTATGTGTTTTTAATCTTTGTACAGCATGAAATACATTAAGAAGGGTTTCAAAAAGCAATCTTTCCCCTGGCAATCTTGGTGCACTTTTTCCTGAAGTTCTCCGTTTTGGAAAGATTTCCAATTTTAGGGGTCCTGTTAGGTTTTACGGAATTAAATCAATAAAAGATTATGGTGTTTTTACAATTTCTAAATTAAATATGTGCCTTTTGGATTTGGATGAAAATACATTGGAAAAGCCATGTTTCCCTACAAGTGATATTAAGACTAATGCTGCTTGAAACATCTACAAAATAAGAAAAAAAAGATTAAACCTTTTTTTGGCAGCTAGAGTGCTGAGAAACATTGTGTCTCGCATCACTACCGATACTGTTCTTTCTTAGAAGTTAATTGCATTAATAGATCATTTGGCTTGTAATTATGGAAAAAAAAAAAGCTATAGACAGTGCTGCCTCCTATTTAAAAAATAACATTAATTACTTCTGAATATGTGTATATTGTCATTTAATTTTCAATGCAAAGTAAAACAGAAATGGTTTTATGAGGAATTAAAAACATCACTTCTTGAAATAGAATCACTATAGAGGTGAATGAATCTGTATAAATCAGAGACACAACTTTAATTTACAATTAAACATACATATAACTAGATAGATCTGAACAAGGAGTACTGTCCTCTCTGCTTTGGGCTGTTTTTTATAGAGAAGAGCACGATGGACTTAAAAAAATATTGAGAGATACATGTGTTTCCCAATCCTGCCAAAGTGCATACTGAAAGAGCACAAATCTTGAGGGAACATCCTTATGAGACTTTTTTTTTTCCTATCAGTGTAACAGGATCTCACAATCTGAACAAATCTTTGTCAAGCACTACAACCTGAGCATATAACCTAGAAATAACTGCCTGGATATAATAGCAGCAAGAATCTGAACAAGGTCATTAGGCCCAATGCAGACGTGAAGAGGAATACTATAAAGAAGCAAAACTTAAACAAGAACTAAACTGTGAATCTTTTTATTTGTTTACCATTTGCAGTTCTCCAGAATCAAGTATGCCTTTTTTACCCCTTAGTAACAGCTCTTCACTTCATGCCTTTAAATAGACACTTTTGGCTAGGAAAAGCTTCTCTCTGGCTGGAGTGGTGAAGGCCACAAAAGGGTTCAAGTAAGTATTTTTTAAAACACTGCTTTTCCTTTTTTTAAAAAAGAATTTCACTAGGTTCCTGATTTTTCCAGTATCCCTGGGAAGCTGTTAGAATAGACTTTCTGTGAGATCCATTATGGCCTTCTTTAATAGATCTTTTTTTCATGTATTGTCACAGTCTTCTACAACACGCAGGAATTAACCCATTGCATTGATCAAATAAGAAGAAAACCTGCTTCTATTTTCAGGAAGAAATAAGCAGTCTTTTTTTCACCTCTGTGAAAATGAACTTGTACCAATTTCAGTTTTGTCCTCAGTGAAATGAAACACTCATGCTGTAAGGCCCCATGACATATCAAATTTGAATCTGGCCCCTGTTGCCAATCAAAGCTTAAAAAATGTTGAATGAATGCTTTAGGACTTCAGAATTATTTTCTTTAATGGCTTTTTCCACCCCCTTTCCCTATTTTCTCTTTTCTGCTAGGGTTCAATTTTCTACCTATTAAATTTAGTGGTAAAATGAATTGATTTAATCTTTACCAGCTCAAATTCCCAGTGAACATAAATGAAGTTCAGATTTCACATCTTCTCACCATGCTTTTTAATAGCATTTATGAAAAATAATATTTTTTCTCAATTCACACGAATACCTCTGCCTACAGAGGTACTAGTACTGAATTCATATTAATTTGCCCTGCTCAGTGACTTTAAGTTAAGCACTGATGAAAGAGCATACATGGGAGGCAGAAAGATCGCAAACTTCTATGAATGATAAAATGTGAGGACTATTCATTCACAGGTAAAAGAAGCCCCTCCAGAACCTGCCCTTGAACTGTGCTACTCTTAGGAACTTGAAGACTGAGTCTGCATCAGATGCATCAACCAGGAGAAAAAGAAAAAAGCCTAGATACATAGGACCAAATGACCTTATTAAACTATTTTGACTACTCACACAGCTGTTAAACATCAAGGCCTTTCACCCTGGATACTTGCTTCTCAGGAATGACTTGCAGACCACAGGGTTTGTTTTATTCTCCCTTTTCCTACTCCCTCTCCAAACCGTAACAGTGAATGGAATTTTCCAACATAAAAGCTGTTTGGCTGGGCCTGGACCATGAAAACAGTGCTCTGAAAGAGATGTCCAGCACCACTGGAAAGTACCTTTTCCTCCCCCTAAATGCTGCAGGGAGCACAGGCTGGGGGCTTCTGCTGGGTGAGCAACCTTGACAGCTGAAGCAATGCTGGTATGATTAGCAGGAGGATTATCTGAAAGGAGAAGGTCGAAAACGCCTAGCCCCTCTCACTGTGTTTGAACCTACTGATCAGTGAACAGGACATCATTGCTTTTATTGAAACTCAGGCTTCACCTGAAGAAACATTTAGCCTTACTCCCACCTCTTCTTAAGAAAAGAAAACAGAGAAATTTGGGCTGGAACAGGCTTATGATTTTCAATCCATGCTCCCAAGCTGTATCTGAATGGTTCTTGGCAGACATGGTATATATTGTTCTTAAAAGCTCAAAGTGATGGAGCTTCCACAGGCTGCCAGCACAAGATTTGGGGGGTTTTGATATTAGGGGATAAGATGTCCATACATCTCAGAAAAGGCAGAAAAATGGCTACAGAGAAGTTGGTAATTCTCCCTTTGCAGTAAGCCTTTCATAAGGTTCGGAAAAAGAAGAAATAGATAAAAGCAAAGAAAAATAGGACATGGAATATTACAGTCTGTTCCATATATTGAATAAGGTAATATTTCTTAGGAAAAAATACTAAATAATAACATAATTAAAGACTTTAATGTCAACTTGCATGCAAGCATTGAGATAGACTTGATGCCATTAAATCCGTTTGCAGTTTTAATACTCTTTGAATTTCTTGCACTTATGTATCTATCATTAAAAAATACATTATGATAAACTGACAACAAAAGATGTGTTAAGCAGGTAACACACACAAAACATATCTCCATTTAACTGATATGAAAATATATTTTGGGCATCAATTATTTTAGTTTATAACATCTGTTGTCATTGTCACTATGAGTGCTTGGACACCCTAAGTGTATTAATTGATAAAACACACCATGTTTCCATAAAACTCCATTTTAGTCTACCCTTATTAAATTAGTTATGTGTGCATGGTTTTCAAAATGGTGTGTAATTAACATCTTGTCTAACCATTGCAAACTGTGTAGCTAAGCATGATTTCTTCTCCTAGACTTTTCTTGCAGACAGTTTTCAAGCAGTGCTTTTGTATGTTGCCAAGATGACAAATTACGGAATAAGATTTCTTTCCTGAAAAGACACAGCTGCCATTTTGCTTTTCTTTGCCTTAGGTTACTTTGTTTTCTGCTTCTGTTATTTTACTTACTATATGATATTATTTTACTCCCTGCCACGACTGCAAGGTGGCTTGTCATAATCATTCTGCCTTTATCCAAGAGACTTTCTTAACTGAATAGACTCTAATTTGGTAACTAATTGATTTGTTTACACTGGAAAGGTTTATTATATATTGAAAATTTAAAATGTAATAGCAAGACACAAAATGAAGGGATTTAACCTTAACAAGAGAAACTAGAAGCTTTTTGCCCTGAAAAGGTGAATTCAAGTGACAATAAAACAATTTCTATTTAAAATGTTCTATTGTCTTATGAGTCATCAGCTGATGAAAAGCATTTCACCTCTATTTTCTGACAAAGTCTTCATCTTTATATAGGGAATATTTTCCTACTATGAAAACTCTGAAATATTAGCAAGTCTTGTAAACTGTTGGGCAACCATGGTTATTTAATTCCAAGTGGTTACTTTAACAGTTTAATACGTTAAAATTTACAGTACCATGTAAATTGCCAATTGAATTGCTGAAATTCCTCAATTGCTGAAATTCCTCAATAGCCTTAATTCACAAAGCTGGCCTTTATAATCTTGGTGAGTTTCAAGTAATTTAAACCCTTGTTACCATTTGTTTTTAAGTTGCCAGTAACTGCTGCGACTGGAGTGTACTTCTACTTAAGGCGTGCTGCTTTCTCTGTTACATTCATTTATTTCCCATCAATTTAATGATGGCATGATCAAAAATCAGTCTTCCAAGTGATGAGTCATGTGGCTTCAATCTATCAGAGCAATAGTTCTGTACAGCTGTCAGCTTCTGTGAGTATAAGCTTTAGGTTAAAGGAAACTTTTCTAATTATTCTTGTAGGAAATGGACATAGCATTTACCCTACCTGTGCTGATAGAGCCCACAAGTGTAGTTGAAAATTTGAGAGCATGAAATTAAGTTATATTGTTCATTACTGAAAGGGATCTATAGCCTTTGATAACTTCACTGAGCACCAGTTATGAAAAAATCATGGGAGTTGGAGAATGCTTCAGCTACAGAGAGAAGCTGATAAAGATGAAAAATTGTAAAAACCTTTCTCATATCAGTGTGATCAAATAAGTGTTTAAAATATTTTGTTTGTACCTGAGAAAACATGCATAGCATATTGCTAATCCTAAAGCAGTTTCCCTCCTGTCAATGTGTGTACCAATACAGCTGGTGATGCACTAGGTCAGTTTTGCTATTCACCAGAAAGCGATGTATTTCACTTTGTAGACTTAAAATTACATTTAATTTACAGAAATGTTGTTTAAATTAACACCATTACTAATGCTTTTTACATCATTTAGCAAAACAGCACTTAAAAAACTTTGCTAGCAGAGAAGTGTGTGGCAAGCAGCTAAAGAAGTTTTTAAATGTTATTTTCTGACTAATTAGAAAGAATTACAGTCCACTTTAATTTCTAAAACACCACCCCCCAAAAAAGGTCTATTTTTCCCTTTATTTCATCATATTTCTAGAAGCAATTGAATATGAAGATGAAAAAAACATTCAGAACGTGAAGTCTGATGGATGCAAACACTCGCCCTCTACCACCCAAAATATACCTTACATCTTGTTAGGCAAATCAAAGGGGACTTTATAGCCAATATCTCCAGTCTGATTTCAGTGTCACGTTGTAGAAGCAAAAGAAAATGTTTATTGTGAGAAGACAAAATACTTCATACAGAAATCTTCAGTTTAAGTTGCTATTTTCTCATTAGATATATTCAAGAATCTTTTGAGTGAAAATAATTTAAAGACGCAATTCCTTCTTACAACAAGTAGAAACACTATTAAGGTGCCACTTTTGAATCATTTTTTGGTAATCACCTTGCTATGTGAGTTATAGCATAAAAATTAATAATAAAAATTTTCATTAATCAAATAAAATTAATAAATGTCATTATTTATACAGCTGTTATTAGGTAAGTCAATAATAGGATTGAAAATTGTAACAATAGGTAAGTTTGGGAAATCTCTAAATGTATCACTGCAGTTGTGCTGGGAAGATTTTTCTCAGTAATAGTTCATGATGCTACTTTCACAATAAATTAGAAACATTTTTAGCTGAATTAAAGTAATTTTTGGATGTGCTGTCACTCAAAATCAAAAGATCTCTGGAAGAATAATAATTTTTTATATTGGTTTTCTCTAATCAAATCAGATGCTTTTTTCCTTTACATAGTAGCAGCTGAAACTGAAACAACAATAATGGAAATTTACTACACAGCACAACTACACATTTGCTCTATTTCTTCTTTTTAAGGGAACCTGTAGGACTAGCTTAGAGTGATAAACTCACTGATGATATGCAATCCCCCTGTATATCAGAAAATGCTGATGATCTTCCACATGTTAGAAAAAGCATGTGCTCTAACCCTGTTTGGGACAAGATTTACATTTTTATCAGATGAGTAATTTTCAAGTAGTGCAGTCAATATATGCAGCTTGATATTGCTCTGTTTTAGTACTTAACAAGTTCATGTCAAAGTTTGACCTTGTCAATGCATTTTCTTCTTAATGCTCAGTAGTGCTTGGAAGATGCAGAGGATCAGCAATATGTGATACTGTAAATGCAATAATTCATATCTCTTCACTAAACTCTAATAAGTGATCCTGTCAATGAATATTGGCTCAATTTCCCATTTTAGATTTGGCATCTGAGTTTCAGGGCTGTGCTAAACCTCACTGTTCTCATTTACATTATGCAGTGTCTCCTATGAGTTGTGTGTTGACTACAGGATAGAACATGCTGTGTTCACATCTTGCACTGTCTTTCCCGAGACCATAAGCGAGGAACCCACCTAAATGAATTCTAATAATCTTGTGCATATAAGTGAAGAAACAACAGGGAAGGTGCCCTGAAAAGATTTTACTTTGACATGAAGAATTTGGGAATGTACAATGTTAACATCAGAATGTTTTTAGAATCATAGAATAGTTAGGGTTGGAAAGAACCCTAAATCATCTAGTTCCAACCCCTCTGCCATGGGCAGGGACACCTCACACTAAATGATATCACCCAAGGCTATGTCCAACCCAGCCTTGAACACTGTCAGGGATGGAGCATTCACAACTTCCCCGGGCAACCCATTTCAGTGCCCCACCACCCTTACAGTAAAGAATTTCTTTCTTATATCTAATGTGATCTTCCCCTGTATAATTTTAAACCCATTACCCTTTGCCCTTTCACTACAGTCCCTGATGAAGAGACCCTCCCCAGCATCCTTGTAAGCCCCCTTCAGATACTGGAAGGCTGCTAAGAGGTCTCCACGCAGCCTTCTCCAGGCTGAACAGCTCCAACTTTCTCATCCTATCTTCATACAGGAGGTGCTCCAGTCCCCTGATCATCCTCGTGGCCCTCCTCTGGACTTGTTCCAACAGTTCCATGTCCTTTTTATGTTGAGGACACCAGAACTGCACACTATACTCCAAGTGAGGTCTCACAAGAGCAGAGTAGAGGGGCAGGACCACCTCCTTTGACCTGCTGGTCATCATCTAAGACTTCTTCATTGCTGTATACCTTCAAATTATCAAGATGCCTTAGATCACTTGCTGTGTCATCTTCTAGGGCTGCTTACTAAGGGAACTGTAATTCTTAGAAAGATGTAACTTCAGCTGTAAACCCCTACATTTTAATTTGTTAACTAACCCAGCTCAATGAATCCTCAGGAAATAGGGATATGCCATGCAGACCCTTGTGTAGGACTGGGTTAAGTTTTTCTAGTTGCAAAAATCAAGAATCTAGCTTGCAAATAAAATGAATGTTGCTAACCATGCTTTTTATAGGTATGTATTTTTTTTGTGCCACGTACTATATGTTTGGAAAAGTCATACGTATGTACATTGTTATATCCTACTTCCTTACTGAAATGAATTTTGACAATTTTGCAACAGAAATTCAACACTAGAACCAAGGGTTATGTAATCATCTAAGTTTGACTCTTATATAACTAGTATCACACTTCATGTTGAAGTTCAGGTTATCTGGGGCTTTTCACTGGGAAACGGAAAAAGAGTAAATCCCCAATTCCCTATGATTTGAAAGTGCCATTATTATCAGTCTCTAACTCATTAGTGATGGCTTTCTCTGTGTAAAAAAGATACACTCGTGTATCTTTTTTAATAACGTTAGCTGTATAGTCTCTTATTTACATACACTAAGCTACAATTTTAGAAAAACAAGGGGTACTGGAGTTAGATAGTTACTTAGTGTTTTATCAAATGATGTCATATTAGGCCACATTCTCAAGGAAAAATTCAAGGAAGATTTATTGAAGGATACAATAGCTGTATAAACAGAGTATTAAAGGTATTTTTAGGTACATCATAAATTATCATAAGGAAAATAAATATTAACTATTGCCTGTAAGTAAAATATTAGCAGAGTGCCTTGCTCACTCAATGCAAGAAGGATTTGTTTGGGTTATTACTACACAGTAAGCACACATGAATATAAACAGGCTGAAGAAATTGTGGGAAAGATTCAAATCCTTGATAACAATCAGTATTGAGGGAAAATTAGTTGTTCTGTCTTCTTCTGATATAAAACATGTTAAGCATTCCAAATAATAATTGTCATTGTGCTTTAAAGATCATTGCCTGCCAAGCTTTCAAACAATGCTTTTGGATGTGATTTTTTACCTAAATTTTGTAACTGATGAGAAAGTAAATCCAGCAAATCCTATCCAAAGAAGCAAATTAATTTTTCCCTTCTTAAGGAAGATGAAAGCTTATTACATTATAGCACTTATAAAAGCAATTTCAGACTTCTAAGATGATTGATCAAGTTGGCTTGGAAGCCTCACAACGGGCAACTGTTAGACACCTGTATATGTCATCTATTACTTCAAAATCTTTACAATTAATGCTCATTTATTTTCCTTAGAATTGCAGCCAAAGTAATCAAATGTTATTTTGTGAAAACATAGATCAAAAACAAATGCTGAGGTCATTTAAATGATGTAAATGCTCTGCATGAAACCGGTAGCAACCTCCTTCCACAGAGTGATATACACTGAAAGGACCAGACGAGAGATACGTTTTGCTTGATAGGATTATGTAACTTTTGACATTAGCCATATGATCTAATCCACTGAAATGAGGAGCCCATTAGTCTGGGAGAAGAGGGACTGAATAGTCATACTTGCAAATGTTTTACTGGCATACTTACAGACCTAAAAACTTCACGGATCAACTTGATGAAATCACTGAGAGATTCAGCAGAATATCTCCATAGTGGATTAACTTTAATAAATTAGAGATAATGCATTGTGGATTTGTAACATTTCCAGAATGTCCTTATGTTACATTATTAAGTTAGCTTCAGAGCAAGTAACAGAATAATGATATGAAATCTCCTGGGACACTGAGGAAGATTGTAGGATACACCTGCATTCAATCTATATTATTGTCAAGGGAGACCAAGTCATTTTTTTCCTGTAACTAATTGCCTGACTTTCATAAAATGTCCCTCAAAAAAAGGTTATAATGTCTTAAAAAATGATACACAGTAGTAGTTCCAGAGGAAGACATATGTCAGAATAAAAGACCTTAATTTGTGCCTGGGAAGATTGATTCAGAGGTCAAATAATGATAGGGTAAAAGCATATAAATTCTAGATTAATATATTCTTTTTAAAAAGAATGTTTTCATTGAAGAGATTATTTGTTAAAAACAAAGTTTTGATAGCTACCAAATGTATTTGTCATTTCATTTTTTTTCTATCAGCTCAATCTGTCTTCAATTACGTATTTAAATTAATGAACAGGTTTTGGAGGCATTAAGAGTTTGGTTTCATTTCAGTATCTTATTTAGAAGTCCTACTTTCATTGCTGTTGTTGTTTAACCCCGCCTGGCAACCAAGCCCCATGCAGCCACTCACTCACTCCCCCCAACAGGGTGGAGGAGAGAATCAGAAAAGTGAGAAAACTTGTGGATTGAGCTTAAGACAGTTTAATAGGTAAAGCAAGTGCAAGCAAAGCAAACCAAGGAATTAATTCACTGCTTCCCACTGGTTCAGCCATCCCCTGGGAAGCAGGGCTCCATCACACAATGGTTACTTGGGAAAATGAAAGCCATCATTCTGAATGTCCTCCTCTTTCTTCTTCTTCCCCCAGCTTTATATGCTGAGCATGACATCATGAAGTATGGAATAACCCTTGGGTCACATGGGCTCAGCTGTCCTAGCTGTGTCCCCTCCCAGCTCCTTGTGCACACCCAGCCTATTCACTGATAGAGTGTTGTGACAGGAAGAAAAGACCTTGACTCTGTAAGCACTGCTCAGAGATAAAGAAAACACCCCTGTTATCAACACCATTTCAGCACAAGTAGAAACCATTTCCCTATACCAGCTACTATGAAGAAAATTGACCCTACCCCACCAAAATCACCACAACTGCTCACAGGATCATACAATCTAAAATGTTTGAGAACTTAACAAGGCTGTTGTTTCATAATGAGCTCAGCCAACACTGTGGTTTGCTCAGACTCGTTTCCTTTCTGAGTTGTCCTGTGAAGTCCTTAACATGAGTACTGGGCAAGATCAGCTTGCTGAGACATGGCTTGATGAATATATATCTGTTTTGGGCAGGAGGTTAGGCAGTTTGCCTAGTCAGATTTCAGTTACAAGCTTCTCAAGGATTGAAAGTGATGATCTTTTTAGATCAGAGAATGTAATGGAAAGATGGGGTTTACCCTTTTCAGTAACAACTGATCATGAAACTGCACCCTCTTTCGTGGGAATTCTACTCTTTGTGGAGACCAGAGCTTTCTATGTGGTGTGGTTTAAGCCCAGCTGTAACTCAGAAAATGATGCAGTCTCTCTTTCTCACTCCCCTCCTTCTTCCTCCACCCTCTCCCAGAGGGATGGGGAGGAGAATCGAATGAATGTAACTTCCACGGGTTGAGATAACAACAGTCCAGTAACTCAGGTGTAACACAAACCACTGCTGCTACCACCCATAATAATAATGATAAGGAAAATAACAAGGGAAGAGAATACAACTGCTCACCACCCACAGGCAGATACCCAGCCTGACCTGAGCAGTGATCTAACCCTTTCAGGTAACTGCCCCCAGTTTACATCCTGGGCATGATGTGCTGTGGTATGGAATACCTCTTTGGTCAGTTTGGGTCAGGTGCCCTGTCTCTGCTT
>JANRGW010038324.1:0-21868 GCA_024733675.1 Psilopsiagon aymara | reverse complement strand
AGATAGGATGAGAAAGTTGGGTCTGTTCAGCCTGGAGAAGAGAAGGCTGCGTGGAGACCTCATAGCAGCCTTCTAGTGTCTGAAGGGGGTCTATAGGGATGTTGGGAGGGGAGTCTTCATTAGGGACTGTGGTGATAGGACAAGGGGTAATGGGTTCAAACTTAAACAGGGGAAGTTTAGATTGAATATAAGGAAGAAGTTCTTTACTGTAAGGATGGTGAGGCACCGGAATGGGTTGCCCAGGGAAGCTGTGAATGCTCCATCACTGCTGGTGTCCAAGACCAGGTTGGACATAGCCTTGGGTGGCATGGTTTACTGGGAGGTGTTCCTGCCCATGGCAGGGAGGGCTGGAACTAGATGGTCTTAAGGTCCTTTCCAGCCCTAACTATTCTATGATTCTGTGATCCAATATGTAATTTGACAATAAAACTTCTTGCAGTATTTATTATTTCCCCTACTACTACCTTTTCCAAAGGCTGTACATTGTACAGGAAGAATGAGTTTTGTCACAATTTAATGGAAACTCTGTGAAGAAAAGTTTCAAATACCTTTCTTTGTATGTATTTGTGTCTACAAATTTGCTTCTCCCCATTGCCATTCTGTTTAAACCCTGTGTAGAGGGGGAAGAATGTGGTGGGTTCATTGTTGCCAAATAATGTTTTGAGATGTGTGTCATAGTCCAAACCATTTATTCCTCTGGAGTAATAAAACCCAATAGACTGCTAATAATGTTATGGAAAATTTATAAAAAGAACTTAAGATTGGGAAGGAGGATTTGATTATCTGAATTGATTTTGCTGTAACATCCATAGCAAGAAAAAGTACTTTTGCAATCTCATTGTACATGAAGACAGTGTTCATTACTGGTTAAAGACTGAATGTTGAGATGCTGATTGGATCATAGCTGCTCAGCCTGGATAAGCAACTGTTGTGATATTCACTTAATTGTTCCTTTCAGAGTTTTTTTAGAAGGGTTTGGGACAGCTGTGATATTATATTTGCCTGTGCAGGTGTTTATGCAAAGATCAGCTATTCAGGTAAAGTGCTATTAAGCTTAGCAATTGTCTTGTGCTTTTCATCAGGTTTGTGAGCATGTAGTGTTCTTATCCCAGATTTCAGAGCAGATGCTTCTTACACCAATTGTATTCCTCAGTTTGAAAATATTGTGTGGTCACATGCCAGTTTTATCATTTTCTAGAACAAAATATAATGAAGATGAAAAGAGGAAGATGGTTATGAGGAAGATGCTATGAGCAAATGTTCAGATCAAAGCTTTCCAAAGCTCAGCTATATTGAATTAGGACTTGGACTGAAGCCCAGTTTTTATTCCAACTTCTCTCTCCTCATGAA
Organism: Psilopsiagon aymara; assembly: GCA_024733675.1. NCBI lineage: Eukaryota > Metazoa > Chordata > Aves > Psittaciformes > Psittacidae > Psilopsiagon > Psilopsiagon aymara. The sequence continues at coordinate 20,518 of JANRGW010038324.1, read as the reverse complement.
CTGATGAAGTTTTCCATTCTTATCTAAGAACCTTGCTGTGGAGAAGCAGAGATGAGCTACTTTCATCAAGCTCACTTTCTGCAATTCCTTCCCTGGCAAGGGGAGGAGAACTATCACCTGTACTCTTGATCTACACAAGTGTAGTAGTATCTCTCTCATTTCCCAGAAACCAAAGAAAATCCTGAAGACCTGCTAATGCTTTAGGAGTCCTTAAGGTAAAGGTGCAGGTCATAGGTTGGCCAAGTCGATCTGGTAAGCTACAAATAGTTCAGATGTGATCATTTGCTTCTGTAGACAATGAAGATTTATACCAACAGTAGTATTTTCTAATTAGCACAACAGTGACTGTAAGATTGGACTATGGATCTCTCTCTGCATTCTTGCAGTCCTAAATAATGCCCTCTTTTAAGGAAGGTTCTTAACAGTGCAGTCTACAGCTCTGATCAATGTGCTGTTCATGATTTCTGAATCACTTTTCCAGCAGCCCCTTAATGTACTCTCTCTGACGATGCAAACATACTCTTTCCTTTAGTGACTTCAGGCCATTCACCACTATAGCTAATGTACACATAGAAAAAAAAAGTTGTGTAAGATGTAATCTAACATAATGCTCTGGTTGCCAAGAGCACTGAACCACATCTCACAACTTTACTTAAGATGGGCCTATTCAGACAAAAGGAGCATGTGCTGTGATTGTAAACATCGTGACACAAATTTTAGGCACAGCTAAAGGAAGTCTGAAAAGAAGTCTCTTTCCATGACCTAATTCTAAGAAAAAAAAAGAAATAAATGGAAGGAACATTGGAACGGAAAAAGATTTTTGCCCAGGCTTCTCCTACATGTCTACAGCCATCAGTAATTTTCTGTTTGCTGGGATGTGTCACCAGGCTACTCTTCTCTCTGACTCAGCCCCCTTGCAGGCTGAGCTGCTACGCCAGAATCTATGGAGAGCTGGCTGCTTGCAGGCACTGCATTTCAATATGGTTTGGACACAATGATTTAGTTTGTCTAGTACTTTTTTATAAGCTGTAACAAACTATGGTTGGCAAGATTTCCTACAGCCAAAGAGATCTGGATGAGTTTCAACATAATCAACATAAGCAGAGTAATCTGATTTACAGTGTTTTTAGAATAAAGTTAACTTATGTTTCCTGACCTGAAAATAAATGTCTGTTGACCTTTTATTTTATTTGCTTAGACTACTTTCTTCTTCATCTAGATTACAAAAGACAGGCCTAGGTGGCAGGCCTAGATAGAAAGCAGTTGCTCTTTAGCAGTACTAGAGCATCATGTTCTATCTCCATCCAAATTGTGGTGAAAGCAGGTTACTTATTTTTTTCCCCAAGGCTTTCAGCTTTGCTGTATTGCAATGATTCAGTTAGCCTGTTGGTTCTTACTTAGTACTGCCTACTACATGTAATTTGGGGTTATAATCTCTTTAGTTTCCCTTCTAGTTTTTCATCAGTCACTAGTTTCAAATCTAAATACACTAGTGCTCTAGTAAAAATTAAAACATATCTTTTACTGAAACTCTCTAAACACTTTAATGTAAGATAAAAATATGCCCTTACCTCTTGGGCATTTCCTGGGGAATCTCCCATTTCAATTCCGTAGTATCTTTCAAAATTGCTTCTCAGTTCAGTGGTGGATATGAATTGAAACAATACCTATTTCACATATATCACTTGAAGGATAAATTAAATACACAACCAAAAAATGCTAGGAGTAGTATTGTTGCTTGAGCCTTTTTTTTTTCACATGATGGCCTCTGTCAAAATGTGTTAAAAACATAAAGCCGTAAATGCTTATAGCATTTATACACCACAGCAAAAAAAATCAAGGTCCTGTGCAAGCCTTTGTAAGCCTATGCTGTGCAAACCAGCACAGGGGTTGTTTTGAATCTAAACTGAACTTAAATGAGAAGGGAAAATGTAGAAAACCAGCTAAAGAGCTGACAATAGAGACAACAACTGCCTGAGGAGAGCCTAGAATAAGTGCTACCCAATCATTTTCAGAATGATAATTGTTTCTGAGAAATTGATGGTGCATACAAAAAAGAACATTTCATCATCTATGGTATGTTACTTTGTATTACTGCATCATCTTTATGAAGAAACAGAGTTTACAGCATTAATAAAATAGTATTTTTTTATTACTATTGATACATTTCAAACCTGGTGTAATTTGACTGCTTTCCAATAAAACAGTTTCACAGTCAGGCTCTCTGCTAACAATGATGTAACTCTTTCCTAGGTCACCATGGGCAGAGACGAGTATTTGGATGGCAAAATTCAAATAGAATAAAATGTCATGGACAGTCACTGTTGAAATGAATTACAATCCTGGAGTGTAATTACAATTCCAAAAAGCTGAACATTATAGGAAATTGAGTGGGGTATTTTTGTAACATTTTACTGTTGCTATTCCCTTTCATTTGCCTTCTTATGTGTTTAAGATAGCTGTAGGTATAATTTTTGTGAAACATCCCAGTGAGAAACCTTGAAGATAAGAGGATACTGAGACTTTGAGGTAACTGCATCTTATCTCCCTGAACTGATAGCAGTAACTGTTTGAGTAATTAAGGGTAGTCATTCTTCGTTCTTCCGTCCAAGCATCTGATTTTTCTGGCTCAGCTGAAATCTGATATGTATACCCTCAGTGCAGCAGAAATTGCTGTGTAATGTGGTGACTTCCTCCTCTCTTCATCGTCTGGAGTATAGGACTTCCTACACTCCACCAGTGGGAGGTGTGGGGATAACCCCATCCCTCACCACTCAAGCCTGGTTGCATCCTGTTTCTTCCTCTGAAACCTAGAGAGGGATTGTACTTTTCTGAGAAGGGAGGAATCATGGCTCACTTTCAACCCGTCTTGTTGCTGTGTGAAGTAGCTGTGAGGTAGTGCAACTAGTAGACCCTGCTTTGGGAAGAAAGAGGTGCAGATGCAGAACCAGGGCTGGTGCAAGGCAGCAGTGTGCATGGCTGTTTGTAAAATGGCACAGGACTGGTGCTTCCCTTACAATGAGACACTGGAAGCAGGAGAATCCTACCATTTTGGTACTGTCTACATTTAAAAGCCTAATACTGCTGAGGGTTTATTGCTCTTATTTACTGGGATAATATATAAACATTAAGAGGGGCTGCAATATGTCTGCAAAGACTTTTGCAAAGCAATAGTTTTTGTAGCATGGAATACTGATTTTTTCATGCAACATATATAACCAGCAAAATAAAGCAAAACATCAAAGAAAGGTCTCTGATTTACTCAAATGACTCATGAGCATTTCCATTTGTGTCCTGTTATACAGGTGCCAAAAATGTCACAATGCCATTAAGTATTGCAGTAACAGTGACATTTTAGTTGAGTGGTGTTTTAGAGAGTATTTTGAGGAGGGAGGGAAGCAGCTACTCGTATATATTATTATCTGCCAGTAATAATATACCACTTTTGAAGGAGGAATATTCATTGCCATAGAAAAAATGAATGACAATTTTCGAAACCAGGCCACTAGCAAAGAAGGTCACAGAGAACTGGCCAGCTATCACCCATGTGACTTTAAAAATACACTTCTCCAAGACAAATTGATATAACGCAGTGTATAGCAATCATGAATGTAGCTTTTCAGTTCTAAGTATATCTTGTTAGTGTGACTTTATTTTTCTTTTATAACAGCTTCTTATGATGAGGCAGGAAATGAGGAGAAAATTATATCGAAGGTGGATAGTTGAAACCTATCCAGAAATGAAGTTTGAAAAGGGAGGAAAATAAAGAGGAGGTTGCTTGCCTCAGAGAAAGAAAAAAGGACCCAAACATGAAGGCAGCTGTACATAAAAGGGGAAGAATAGGGCAGGATGATGAGCAGTGTGCACAACTGTGAAAACAAAGCTGAGATGATGCATTGAAGAACCAAATAATGACAGTGCAGATGAGGATTATAAAGGGGAGGGGAGAAAAAAAAAGGTGCTTCTGTAGAAGTGATTTCGTTCTTCATCTTGACAATATGTACAGCCTGCTCTGACACCATATTTGCACTTACAGTTTTTGCGTGAGAAGTTCTCGAACACAGAGACATCTGCAGAAAGGCATCACCTTCCCTACAGTAAGTAGCAGCAGGAGTGCTGTACATCCCTTTGCACAGAATGAAGCTGATGACAAACCACTTGCGGATGTGGCTTGACTGTCACCTCATACATGCCTCCAAGACTCAATGTGTTTTATTGTTATCTGTGAGGAGTGTTAGTAAAAGACCTAGAGCTTTTTCCCTTACCTGGATTGTTAGTACCATTAAAATAAAAAATAAAAAAATAATGCAAAAAATCTCAAATTGACTTTTCCCTCAATTCCAAGCTGTGATCTGAAGCAGGTATTTTGGCTTCACACTGAAAATATTGGGAAGCCCTTATATTCACAAGAGTAGCACCCAGGCACATACCCAAAATGGAGAGGGCAGTAACATGTTGTACACAATGAAATCTTTTTCCTTTAATCTCCTACCTCCTGCTTTTGTTACTGAAATTAAAAGTTCTGTCCTGATTTTTTTTATTTGTTTGTTTTGGGTTTTGTTTTTGAGAAGGAGAGGTGAGGGGTGGCAGAGCTACTTATTCTGTGACTACTTTGAATGCTGGAGCAAAGTTCAGTGTCTTTCATAGAAGTGCTACCAGCCGATCAGCAATATTTGAACCAGGGAAACGGAATATATTTGCTGAATGTAGCTGCTTTTGTTGCCCTTCCCTTCAGGTTCATCACATGAAATGTTTTCTGGTTTTCATCTGATGTAATTTCTCTTCTACATGTGAAGGGAGCACAAAGTGCAATCTAGTTTGGCAACTTTAAAGCTACATTAATTATACATAATATAATGATTGATATATATCATGGATTAAAAGCTATGCATACGCAAATATGTATCATAGCTTATTTGCCTGATCAGCTATAAATTAAACTAGGAAAAAATCAGTGCAACAGTCTGTCACCAAGAATGTCTTCAGTGAGGATTCTTAAATTATTTCACAATGCCTTCTGGGTTGTTTGGGGTTTTTTAATCCCCCAAAATTAATGTTGGATTTCCAATTACTTTAAGGTCTTAGCAAACTTAATCCTATTTCAGGCACAAAAATGTTTCTCGAGGCATAAACGTTTGTGTTGTCCTCAATCCGGTTTCTCATATGAGGCATTTTTTATGGACCAGCCATAATAGCTCTACTGAGTATTACACTTTTTTGACTCCATCACTTCGCCAAAAAAAAAAATATGCTCTATATCATGTTTTTGTTATTAAAGCAGAAAGTTCAGTTATAGATTGTCAACATAAAGGATTGTTACTACTTACAATGTTGGGCATATCACAAAGGATCTTAGTTTGAATAGAAGTGAATCTATAGTCATGTAGTGTGCTGGAACACAATGATTATATTTGATTGTTGACTAAAATTTATAGTATTAGAGCAAAAACATTCAAAAAAGCCTGAATGCTTTACCATATTTGTAAAGGTCATATATATTATACAGAAATATTAATTTTTTCTGACAATCTGTATCAAAGTATCTACATTAAACATAGTAAGCAAGAAAGGAAATCCAGTTCTAAAACATTGCTGTACTGGATATTTCTTTGTATTGTTATCTTCCAGAACTTCAGTTAAATTTAAGCATTTCCAAGTATAGGCTAATTAGCACTGTAGGTTGAATGCTGAACAAGGCTATTAAGCCATTAAGGTGGCTAGTTACTGTAAGACAAACTTCAAAATTCATGTGAATAAAGATTATGAGAGTCAATTTTATTTTCATTAATCTTCCATAGTGACCCTGTGCTGTGAAATGTTACAATATTTACTGTCTTCGCAGGCAAAATACTTCAAAACAAATTCCAAATATAAAGCTTCTCCAAATATGAAGAGCTGTACATCTTTTCCATGAAAATTGTAGGTGTTCTTACTACTTTTTTCATGTTCAGTATCTTGTATTTTTCATGTAAATCTCTGCCCTTTGTCTCTTTTTAATGTATTCTTTGTATTCTGTATATTTATCATTGTTTACTTATCTTCCATTTTTATAGGCACTTATTTTTATGTTACCACTTATTACTTCTCATAGCAATGCAATAAGAGTGAACTAAAATCTTGCAACTGCACTGCATTTTTTTAGTGGAAATGAATATCAATTTTATAACCACCTCAGGCCTACGAGCGCCTGCCACTTTATTGCTGCTAATCATTACATCTTGTTTGTGACAAGGGCTCAGACACCTGTTTATAAACAGTACCTTGAATTACATTTTTTATGTTGGATGAAGTAAAACGATATCAAGTGAAAGAACTTCAGGAATAAAGAAAAGTACTCGAGAGAGGACGAGAGAAGAAGAAAGCAGATGCGTCTGTGATTCTCAAGATAGTCCATTTTTCCTCATAAACAACTGCTTCTTTCTATCCTGTATTAATAAACATTTATTCTATTTAAATTAACAGCTTAAAAAAAAGATAAAAAAAAGCCAACAAATTCAGAGAGTGTGGTCTCGTCTGCAGGAAGCTTCAGTTTCTTGTTCCTTGGAGTTTGCTCCTCACTCATGCTTGGGTTGCTAAATGGCAAGCACCCTGAATTTCTGCAGACAGTCCCTGTCTTTGAAAATTTGTAGGTGAGCAGCTACTGGTCACCGGCTTTAGATGCAAAAATTATCCGGCATTTTGGGTTCCATGAACTTTTTGGTCTTAAATGGATCTGTACTTCTCAGCATACATGCTCTGGCATTCACCTCCATATAACATCTATACAGCACTGAATCTTATTCCTCTGAAAGCCTCAGTTGCCCCTGAAATTACTGCTGCTTCTACTATTTGCCCAGAAGCACTGACATTCTTCTGATGTTTTTGCAAACGCATTCCTATGAAGTATACCACATTTTCCACAGTGTGCTTCAACCCAGGACATGCTGAGAATGACTTTTGGTCTGCTCCGTCCTTCTGAGCCCTCTGGGTACACTCAGCAACATTTTGCAGCATCCAGACCCATGGAGTGTTTTCTTGCTGACAGCCTTTGCTTTATTCTCTAGCATGTTGCTATGGGAACAGTGAGGCACATATAACTCCTTACAGCACCAACCTATTGTTTTTAGGTCTACTAATCTGAGAAAAAGGGTTGTTTGGGTTGAGGGTGTTTTTGGCTGAAAAGTAAAAAAGTATGTATCAGGCACCAGCTACAGTTCTTTAAAACAATGTTCGTAACCAGATGCCAACTTACATACAACTGTGTGAGAGACTTCAGCAAAGGAGATCTTCCTAAAATACTTATCTGTCTGAAAGCTCATTTTATTAAGACAAATTGTGCCCTGGGTTTCTGTGCACACCTGTAACATGACAGCTTGAATTTTGGCTTCATAGGAACTGACCAACAGCATCACTGTAAACAGCAAGTTCAGTCACGCCCTAGCGCAGTCACACCTGAGCACAGTCAGGGATCTAACACCACGTAAAGAGGACACATTTTGTAGCATCAAGAAAATATATGTGCATGCAAGCAAAAGAGTTTTTCAGGCATCTTAGTTGGGATTTTATTGGGGGGAGGGACAGAGAAATGCTGTATGAGACATATTCTGTAGCTAGGTTAGAGAATGTTCTTGGTGAGACTTTTGGCTGTGTTGACATACCTTGATACAGCTTGCAGTTAGAACCACACTTTCTTTACTTATTATGATACAATCTGTCTATGATGTAGAGTCTTGTTGACACCTCTTAGGGAAACATTTTTATTTGTCTCAGTTTTCTATATTTTTAGTAATATAAACATTTTTTTTATAGTCAAAAGACACACAGTGAGTTCTCTTACAGTGCATCCCACTCCATCCTATTCTGAGAACAGAAACAATACTGAAAACTAACTTAAAGAGTTTCTGTTCAAATAAGTGTATCAAAAAAGCCAAGAAAAAAGCAATTAAAACCAATTCAGTTTATAGCAACAAACTAAGATCAGCTAATTAAGGGTGCAATTAGAAATAGTATTACTTTGGGTACAGTTCACATCCTTGTAGTTAATCTGCATCAGTTTGGGTGGATTTTGTTGGTGTGGCTGGGACATAAAATTAGCCATTCAAATTTGTTCCGGGATGAAACATGACTTAGAGGACACCATTTAGTGCCAAATGTATTTTTTTTCTCTGCATCAATAATGAAAGCTTTTCCCACAGGGTATTTTGTTATGTGATTGGGGCACATGTAAGGAGACAATTGTTTAATCTGCAGCTGATACGGAAGGAACCAGCCATTCCAGAATTTTAGAGTGTAACAAGGAAAGAGTAAGCAAACTTGCCAGGATCACATACAACAGAGCCTTATAAAGTGATCACATCCAGAGTCACAACTGTTAATGCTAATGACAAAAAGCGAATGTGTGCTATTTGCTCTGCGTAACTCTTCTTCACAAGCATAGGAAAAGACTTTTCTGTAAGTGAGCAAGGAAAGGATGGTGAAGGCAATGCCCTTACAGGATGTCACTGCCGTGCCCCATGAGAATCCTGTACGCTACTACAGGATTGGGGGTTGCTTATGGGAAGCCAAAAGATGTAGTAAAATCCATTTCTGCAGAAGGCAAATATTTTTGCTCCAAGATTGCATTTCTGTGGTCATTTGTGAAGCCTCATAGCAAATGATGATACTCATAGTGAATGATGTTCACAGGGAAGAAGACGGAGCTGTTTCTTATTAATTTCTATGTCTTGAATTGGTGTCTTCATTCTGGGTCTGTGACCAATACTATTCTTACTCAACCTTTTATTCACAAAACTGTAAGCGGCCTGTATATAGGATTAGTTTGTGCATAGGAAAATTAGAATATCTTGAGAATGTCAGTTACTAACCAGAAAAAATACACGACTTCATCATATGTCTATGTCACCACACCATGAATTAAAAACTTTCTTCATTATTAGAATTGGATTTGAAACTTGCTATATTGCACTGCTGCATCCACAATGGTTCTGTCACCAGTGATGAATTACCCTACAAAATAAACATGAGGAAGAGGTATACTGTGAAATAGAGCTGAATCTAACATGCAAACATTTTGCAATATTGATACACCTAGATGCTTCTACAGCCCATCTCAAACAGAGGAGATTGCAACCCCCTCCACAGTCAGGTGCTTCCATAAACCTTAGAGAAAAGATTCAATTTTTGCAACATTTTTGTGGGGGTGCTTTGCTCCATGTTAAATATGAAGTGATACTGACAAGCCTCTCAATCAAGTCCTCTTCTATCATTTGAAATCACTATTTTTCAAGTCTGAGATATAATTTGATCTGAAGTTTGGGCAGGAAGGAGTGAGCAATGCCGTCCAAGTGTGCATTAGGTTAGGGTTTGTTTCTCAGTGAGAGCATCATGAAGAACCCTTGGTATTTCCTACACTAGCCTTTGTTTGCCATTTTTCTGTTATTCGTTTGTTTTTCCTTATTCTTCTCCCTCAGCTTAACACTTGTAAGGAAAGAATGTCACAGATAAGCTGAGGTGTATATCATGCAAAATGATGTGTAATATTTAATTTTCCACAAAAATTAGGAAAACCTTCTCTAACAGCCGGCCAGGCTGGACAGAGCCTTGGGTGGTATGGTTTAGCGGGAGGTGTCCCTGCCCATGGCAGGGGGGTTGGAGCCAGATGATCTTAAGGTCCTTTCTAACCCTAACTATTCCATGATTCTATGATTATTCCACATTTATCTACTACTGATTCTTTTTAAACATTTTTCTCTGAAGCATCTGTTACTGACCTTAGGATATTGTACTAGACAGTCCATTATTCCTATTTGATATGGCAATTTTTGTGTACTTCATTGTGCTAGCGACAGCATCCCTGAGCTGAAGACAGACTACAGTTTTGTGAATTCCTTCCTGGGTATAGACCTGGTAGGGTGGCAAACATGCTCTCCAACTTGGGGCAAATGCTAGGAAAAGGCTGGAGTGCAGCCCAGTCCTGCTGTTTTCCCGTTATTCTCCATCAGGGAAATGTTCACAAGAGGGATGTTGCAAATGAATGCAAATTAGAACAGACTAAGTTTCCCCTGGTTCCTGTGATAAGAGCCAGGACTGGAGCTATGGTGTAGGAGGCAGACAGCTAACAAAAAATCAGATTTTCCCCCTCCCTAATCTGATAATGAACAAAGTTCAGAGGCAAAGAGGCCATAGCCCAGAGTGCTTAATAACTATCAGACATAGCTCTTCAGGTGCCTATTCCCAGATTGCCACATCATTTCCCATGCACACCTACTGTTCCATGCAACCAACAGTAAGTTGAAATAAAAGCCTTATTCTGAAACTGTAAGTTATCTTCCTGCCAGTCATGGTCTTTGGGAAATACTCTAGGTTGAATCAGGATATTTATCAGGGTGCTACTGAAACTGCAGAGGTAAATCCAAACAGTTCTGCTTCTGTTAGAAAATCATCTGCTTCTTTGTAGTAATTCTAGCCCACCTGGAGGTTTCGCTTTCTCCTGTAAATGTCTGTGAGACCAGTTTGAAGTCCTGTTGAGTCCAGAACAAAGAAGCAAGTGAGCTAAGCCAGCCATAACTAGCGCGGTAACCTATTTTCCCTGGTCTTACAAAAGAAATACATATTTATGCTATTGCTTTATTTATGGAGAAATCGTACACAGCAAAAGCTCAGGCTCATTAAGAATGACCCTTGTCCAGATATGGCCTTATAACTTTCTCTCTGGAGAAAGGATGATGCCACCTACATGTAATAAGATATAAGAATTAAATAGAGATCCTGGTAAATCGGCTTTCAGAAAACTATTTCTATTGATGTTTGGTAATGGCAGCTTTCATACAAAAAATACCTGAAAAAATATTATGACTTTTTCAGCAAAGCTCCCTAGAAAAAAATTATTTGATGAATGGACTTGCTTCTGTTCATGGGCTTTACATATTGGGAGAGATACTGGACACTACTCAGTATAAAGGCTTGTACACAAAAAAGAGACCATGAAAAACGAGCCCTTAACAGCAGTGCCATTTACACTTTAATCATATGCTGCTTCTCTTATAATTTATAATCACACATGGAATTCACGCAGGCAGATTTTTGCAAATAAACTAGAATAATTTGACTACATGCCAGTCAACAGATTCATCTGCCTAGATAGGATAGGGGACAGCAACACGTTTTCTCACACAGTTAAAGAGGGTTTCAAAGGTAAGCAACATATTCACAATCATAGGATGACAGAGACAGGAATTTGCAAGTCTGAGGTAAGCTTTTGAAACGAGCTGAGGAAAAAAGAAAGGATGTTGAAGAACAGAATATGAAATGGTTGTAGTGTCTTGGAAGGACCAGGCAGCTGACAGAGGCAGGAGTGTAGTGAGGCTCAGTGTTCAGGTGGCTGCTCCTATGTGCAGCTGTAGCAGTCCCACCATCCTGTGGCCGTGTCCATTCTGGATGACTTAAGACCCAGTCAGAGACTTTCACCTGGGGGAAAAAATAAAATAAAACTAAGGAAGAAAAAACAAAAAAGCAGTACTTATTCTGAGTACCCTTGAGCCATTCTTGACAGATTGTTTACTCCCCCCAATGCCCACTGGGAAAACTGTCCCTTTCTCAGACTCAGTACAAAGAAATTCTTTACTGTAAGGGTGGTGAGGCACTGGAATGGGTTGCCCAGGGAAGCTGTGAATGCTCCATCCCTGGCAGTGTTGAAAGCCAGGTTGGACATAGCCTTGGGTGATATGGTTTAGTGGGAGGTGTCTCTGCCCATGGCAGGGGATTGGAACTAGGTAATCTTAAGGTCCTTTCCAACCCTAACTATTCTATGATTCTATGATTCCATGTGTGATGCTTGTTCACATTTAAATATGCCTTCAAATTTTCTTTTCATTAAATCACTCCTGCAGGTTGTCATAGTTTCTCCTTATCAAGTGTATATAAAGTGTATAGAAATTCCGTAGATTTGGTGTGCGCTGTGCCTCTCTGTGGGGCTGATATATATTCTTTAGTCTCAAAATCTCTTATTGAGTTATTGTAGCTTTGACATAGTTTGGGCTCTGACCACCTTATTAGCTAAATAATGGGTCAGAATATTTTTTTTGGCAGATGCCAATTTGCTGATAATGTTACCACCATGAAGACTTAGACATTTCCAAGTCAAAGCAGGAGGCTGTGTATCTTTCAAGGGGTAAGGCAGCGTTTGACTTGTTTACTGTGATATGTGAGAGTTGTAGTAAAGTGGGAACCTGAACTCTTCCTCCAGATTTATGCCAAGCACACAAATTTCTTGTCTTTTGTCATAGAATCAATATTAATAGACATTTCAACAGGATGAGATAGAGCATTTTAATTGATTTGAGGCAGTGGAAAAATGAAAGGAAGGACTGTGCTTTTCTACATGTACCAGAGTCTAGAGATATGGGGTTTTCAGAAGCCACAGAACATGAATTTGTAGGAAAGAAAAAAATCAGAAGTGTTGATACAGGAAAACATTTTATCACAGTGAAACCTAGGCAGTGATAGACACAATAATATGGAGACTGATAAGTAAGCTCACAAGATAGGAAATGTGGGAAGTGAAAGAAAAGTAAAAAGTCTAGATAAAGTATAAGAAGAAAGTACAATTCTATTATTTGTAGAAATGATTGACATTGCATTAAGGATAGCAGCAGCTTTAATAATTGCATCTGATCTCTGAAAACTAAAGACAAAACTCCTAGAATTTCAGGTGTTATGTTATTTATATACTCATAATTTACATTGGTAGTATCTTGGAGCCAAATGGAAACATTCAGAAACATGGAAAGTGGAAGAAAACGTTTTTGTTGGATTCTACTAGTTGGAGTCTGATATATTAGGAGGGCTTTCAAAAGGTGAAAAATATTCTCAAAGCATTGCTGCTTGTTATTCCCTCTGCAAGAAGATTTATCAAATTGATTATATTAGGTCATTTCATGTAGTCAAAAGCAAAATTCACTTGGTGCTATGACATAAAAGTGTATCATCGTCGAGTTATTATGCTTATGCTGTACAACCCACTACAAATTGAAAATAAGCTGATAAGGATTGAACAGAAACAGTAAATTATATAATGTTTTGTTGAAATTTTTTTTCTCATTATATTCAGAAGTTATAATCTCATTCTGCAGCTAATCCTTATTTTATACTTCTGCCAAAGTCAACAGTTATAACATTTAAAAGGCAAATGTATTTCTGCATGCTATAAAATAGATTTTATATCCTGAAGGTAAAGAATAATAATATGCATAATATGCATGACCAATAACCTCTTATAGGAGTATTCCTTAATTATGAGCTTTTCAAAGGAATATGGGAGCTCAGTCAATTCACTAGAACTTTTTTGCTAGACACTGTCCATTACGCTTTGTGAATGACATTTGGCTGGGATATAGAGATGTGTACAATGGGATGCATTTATTCTAAAAAGCATTCAAGTGAATATTCAAACAGAAATGAATTTATTACTTTCATGCTGCTACCTACCTTTTTGAGAGTGTATTCTTATTTATTAAATACCACTCTATATCTCTGTAGAACTATAAGAGACTTTCTGTCAAAGCCAAAAAATCTAATATTAATTTGGAGCAGCAATACAAAACACCCTAGGGATTAGACCCTGACTGGGTCACTAAGGGAATACTAATCCAACTGAGGACACCTGCTGTAGTATTCACTATGTTAAGTTCAGAAACTGCAACACATACTTCCACATTTGAATTAGACATGCTGGGCTCCCTTCATACCCAAAGGAGATAAAGCAGGCCATTCAGCTTTATCTGATTAATACTGACCTTAAGATTAGATTAATTGTGTCTTAATGTTTCTTCTGTCATCTCCCGCAGGAGCAGTGTAAAGTAGTTTTGAAGTAAGTGATCATACGATAAATAATGACAACTACTCAGATAAATAAAATGTTTTTTGCCTGATTTTGAACGGTACCTGTCACAGAATAAAATATCAAGATAGGTCAATTTTTAGAAAAATTAAAAACAAAATAATAATTCTGCTGGTACAGGGGAAAATATGCCTATGACTATGCAAAATGTTATTAGAGCATTATCACTATAGAGTGTTAGGTTTAATTATTTGTAACTATTTACTAATGTAAAAAGAATGTAGATAAGATTTTCTGTCCTTTAATTTCTGATTAAATAGGTCAGTTATACTGAATGTCATTACTGAGCAAGAAGGGCAAATGGTCATCCTTTCATATAAGAGACTTGATGAGAAGAAATAATTGCAATATGTCTGTATTAGTTCAATGATATATTTTACTGGTATGCACGAATAAATCTTTCATGACTATTGCAGGTGATTTACTATTAAAATGCAAATTTTTGTAGCAGCTGATAAAGTGAAGGCAATCAAATCTTATATGAATAAATAATACAACCTCCTTTTTCTTGAAAGCCTTCAAAAGAGACTGCTTGATAGCCTTTTCAATGTAGAACTACTTTGTACAAGTGATCCACTTCATGGGCGAAGTGATGCTGATGGAATAGAATAAATACTCATGAAACGAATTGTCTCATGATTAGTTTTTTCTTGAAGAAGTGTCCATATCTGTCTTTTTAGCTGTCTCTCACATTTATTCCAAAAATAATCTCCTTTCATAGGAATGTATCTTGGACATCAACTACGGACTTGGACAAAAGTGGGGTTTACAGCTTCATTTCATGAAAAAGTGTAAATGTCTATGTCAGTATGTTTCTGTAGTCTGTACTCTTTCCCTCTGCTTTGTCTTTTCGTTCAGACCCAAAGAGTCAAAGTGCTACTTCCTTTGAATAATAAAACTATGACTTAAATTACAAGAGTTACAAGAGAAACATGTAAAATTGGTTAACTAACTGTATACACTTTGCATTATTTTCTATGGTTAAAAATACTTAGATTGGAAAAAATACAAGATGACTATCAATCTAAATATTTAAATATTTTCCCATGCACATATAAATGCACTGTGGATATGCAATATGAGATTATTAAAACTGGAAGGTGGCTTTCAGTTCTTTCTGCTCCTAAACTAGCAGATAATGTCTAAATGACTACACTGGGAAAACAGAGAGAGGAAATTCTGTCCAGAATTTTATGTCCAACATCATCAGTCTCTCTCAAGGACCAGATTCAGTGCAAATAAAATCCTGTAATTATTTTCCTGCAGAATAATATTAAATACCTTACAGAAGGAATCACTGATGCTGGTAATAACAAGCACATAGCAAACACTGTAGCAGGGAACATTTCTCAGTGACAAGTTTCTGGGACTCTGCACAGTCAGGTGTAGCTGCTTCCTGGAATTCTACCATTAAAATGCGAGTATATGTATTATATTCAGTGCTGAGCCAGCCTGATATATTAGCTGGTTGGTTTTACTTCCATTTTGTCTCACATTCTTTGAAAAAGTGAAAATTTTCCTTTATTCTCTAGGGAACAAGATCTGGTACCTCACTGAACTCGGAATGATCCAAATAATGTAACATTATATGAATCAGCAGAAAATAAAACAGTAGCAGGAAATGGCTTCTGCTAGTTTCCATTGAGGGAAACAATGCTTTTCCATCTGCAATGTGGATAAAAGTTATGAAGTATAAAATTCCTTTGCAACTGCTGTCAGAGCTGAAAGGGCTGAGAAAGAGTGGTGAATAGTCTCAAGAATGAATCTCCCGTGTCTCTGTTAGCCTTTCTGAAAGCCTGGTCTTTGGTTTCCCAAACAGGAGCTACTCAGGTAGCGATGAGAGAGGCAGTAACAGCTTTCAGCCTCTTTGGCTTAAGAATGCACTTTTCACTTTCCTCATCCTCCTACCTTACCACCGTAAGCCAAGCAGTCAACTGCATGGTGCATATTTGTTCTGCCTTTATTGAATGAGAACTGCATATCAGATCTTCATGACTATGTCTCCACATGTGTTTACTCTTGACTATCTACCCAAATGCTGAAAGACTGGGCTTCATCTGCCAAATAAGCAAGCGTTTCTTTGGATATGGACATATACAACACAAAAAAAAGAAAAAACCTCATGCTTCTTGGGCCTTATTCTTTCAGGAAACTGGCAGACTACAGGTTAAAAATATTTCTTTCCTAGAACGATTTCACAAACTTCAAATATTTTTCAGCAATTGATTATTTACCAGGATCTGTTTTATCATGGTTTAATTGTTGTTATTATTTAATGGACAGATGTACTTTTTTCCACAGCATGGTTCACTTGCTGTTAAAGGACTAACATTTGGGTGGCTGTAAGCAGTTCATATTTCTCTTAATTCAATGTTTTAATTTGTTCTGTTTCCAATTACATTTGCAACTATTTTATTGACTGAAGTGTAATTCCTTTAAAGTGTTTTCTTCTAATTAATATAAATAGAGGTTAAGTAATTCAATAAGTAATTCAATTTTTAGGGGTTTCTTATATTCACTTGTGGCTGTAAACTGTGCACTGATGGTAACAGATTCTAACTTTGAAAATACAGAAAACCAAACCTCCTATTTGGATTTTGCTTTTTAATCTAACTGGAACCACAGCTATTGTAAAATCTCTGTTCATTAAAGGAAATAGCGTATTTCTGTCTTTAATTGATTCAAAAAATAAGAAAGACTGATTCAATTAACTGACTCTGCCTGATGTTTTGTATCTTTCTTTGTGGACAGCCTAAACTCTAGGGTACCTTACTGATTGAAATGGAGTTATGACAGACAAGAGTACAGTCCAATGCCTCTCACATGAAATTATCTTTTTAGTGCTGACTGATTTTCAATGAGGCTTTGACTTTCAAAAAATCCTCAATTTGTCTTCTGATTCTATGCAGCCTTAGTTTTTATTCCTTAGGCAGTGAGAGGAAACCTGTTGACAGGTATCACTGGCTCCATTGGAGGTTGGTCCTGCTGCCCCATTCCTAACTGTACTCCTCCAGACACTAAAAGAGGTGCAAATAGTTACTTTTTCTTACAGTGTTAATTTGTTTTTGTGACCTTAAGCATATCAAATCTTTCTTTCCTTCTCTTGTCAGCCATGCACACACAATAATTCCATCAATCCTTTGAGGCCCAGATTATCACAAGTGTTTCTGATACTTAACTATACCAAACACATAAGTATTGTTTAAAGTCACTAAACATGTTACATTCAGTGGGGTTTAGGTGGCAGATTTTGTCTTCAATGGGATTTATGGTCCTAACCTTCTAAAATCAATTTACAAGCTGGAAGGATACTCAGTTTTTATTGTGAACCAAAAACCTTGGAACGTTTGATCTCTAACACCTATTTGTCTTTTTCTAATGTTTATGCTCTTTCTTTGCAGCTTCCTCCCACTCTCTTGTGACTGCTACTGTTAAATCTAAAGGCAAATCAGCCTTTAGATTTTACCTTTGTTGCACTTGAAAATAGCTGTGGCTTTTCTGTGTAAGTCTAGTTTGAGAAAAATATTCATGTTCTTAAAAAAAGAAGATGTTTCGCAAAACTCAAGAGTAGAGTCAGTTGACTAATCAGGACCGTAATAGATTCATCATTCTGAAGGGCCCATTACCGCAAAATTACTATGATCAATGTGTTGGCTACAAATGACTTCATATATCTTTTAGTCTGACTAAAAATTCTGCCACATGTTTTCCTTGAAAATATTTAATTTCCCCATTGAAAAATACATACATTTTTTATATATATAAAAAAAATAAATAAAATGTGTAATTTAAATGGGGACATAAGCATGAGTTGTTGCGAACCAAAATTCATTCCTAGTAGTAGTTACTCATAGCAAGGGATAGCTAATGTCCAGCTTGGTAGTCAGAATCAAGTGGATGTCTCCTAATATCTAACACAAATATAGTATGTTTCATAAGCATTCTGATCCTCAGAACCTGAAAAGAAAAGGCTGTATTTAACATGTGAAATACAGGAGGAGATGTTGATATACATGATATACTCAAACTAGTCAGAGGTATGAAGGTAGTTATGGGTGGCTAGGAAAAAAAAATCTGCTCCTGTCTCTGGATTCACATTCTTCTACAAAAAAACAATTACAAGCTGGATGGACTACTGGACCTGTTAACATCTCATATCTTGCAGGTATTAATGCTTTCAGCTGTGATATTGGTTTTAAAATTTATACAGAAAAGTAAGTAGAAGGGATTTGACACTTAGCCCAAAGTCCTCTCTTATATGGCAAAGCTGAGAAGTTTTTCTTTTTTCTTTCCTGAGGAACACACAGTTCTGGTGAATCTTAAGCTATAGGCTTATACATCTGTCGTGGTTTAAGCCCAGCCAGCAACCCAGAACCATGCTGCCGCTCGCTCACTCCCGCCCCCCCCTTCCTCCCCCCTCTCCCAGAGGGATGGGGAGGAGAATCAAAAGAATGTAATTCCCACGGGTTGAGATAACAACAGTCCAGTAACTAAGGTATAACACAAACCACTGCTACTTCCACCAATAATAACAATAAGGGAAACGACAAGGGAAGAGAATACAACCGCTCACCACCCACAGGCAGATACCCAGCCTGACCCGAGAAGTGATCTAACCCTTCCAGGTAACCTGTCCCCAGTTTGCATCCTGTGCATGATGGGGAAGAGTAGAGGTGTGTGGCAAGTCCCATGTATACTGTCTTGCCCTCTTCCTGCTCTCTCTCTCTCTCCCACAGACACATGAGAATTTAATCCTGGCAGCAAACATGGTCAGTTGTGGTCTGTAGGCATAGCAACAGCCAAGTATGTCAGGCTAGAAGCTCGGCAGTAGAGCAAAGGATATCCGAGCCTGGGACAGTGAAGTTTGAGCACAGCACATATGTCCTCCTCACTGTGCTGCTTGCCTGCCTCTTGGAGAAATCACACTTTGGGACTCATCTGACACAAGGCACTATTCCCAGCCAAACCAGCTGTTGAGCTGGCTATAATAAAATGATACCTGCATTTGAGGAGCTGGAGTGCTTTTGTTTACTCACGGGTTAGGGTTTTTTCAGTTTGGCTGCATGTAAATTCTTCCCATTTCTCTAGAATAAAAACCCAAACACACAAATATCTACCTGTTTAATTACCTATTATGTAGAAAGAGATATTATTTCTACATGCCATTATACTCCATCATCAATACCCAGCCTCTCAGACAAGCTAGCTAAAATGCCTTGTATTACAGGACTGCAGTGGAGATCAAGAAAATGCAGTCTAGGTGGCCTAATGGTCTTACAGAAGAAGTACGTAGAGCTTGAACATCTCACTAGTTGTAGTCATCACCTCTGAATGAATGTCACAGATAAAGCAGGGAAACAGTGACAAATACGTATTGCAGACCTTCATTACTTAAAGAAGAGGGTGGCAAGAAAAGTGAATGCTAGGGGGCTGCTGAACTAGGTTCCCAGGCGTCCGCACATGTGGGCTGTTAGGATGGTGGCAAGCCGCAACCAACCACCCAGACCCTAGGTGCTGCTCTCTGAAGACACATTTTTGTTTGTTCTAGTCTGAGGGTACGCAGAGTGTACCTCAGTGATGCAGCCATAGAAGCTGGGGCTGTCATTAAAGAGTTTCTCAGGAGCATGCAGTCTTTTTGATACCAGCAAATACAGACTAACTTCTCTGTCTCTTTTCCTCTTTTCCTTTGCTGCTCACTCTGATGTTGATGTTAAGAAGAATCCAGTCTCTGCTTTAAAGCAACGACAGTGAGAATGACGTAAAATATCATTAGAAGAAAAGCATGGCTAAGCTGGTCATATCTTCAAAGGCAATTCTTGCTCAGCCAAAGCAGGCAATTTCCTGTCAACTTGATCTTCAACAGTATGACCGTCGTTAATTACGTTTATAATGAAAGTTACCATATGATGGAGTTTGATACCAGGACACTGTCTTCAACATAAAAATCAAAGAGTATGAGCAATTTGTTAGATTTTTAAGGTCAGAGTTGTAATTACACTGCATTAATTTAATTTCTCAGATTTAATCTTTTAGACCCGCTTCCTATCATGTTTTAGTCTGTGTGACTCATGAACCATGAGCATGGTAGAACACTGAAAAAAGCATGCCATATGCTGTAAGTGGAAGCAAATTAAATTTTGGGGAATTATTTGAAAGTAAATGATGTGTGGGCGTTTAAAAGCAACTCATTCCTCCGATAACCTGTCAAGCATTATTTTTTACTGCATTTATTCTTATCACATAGAAAATGTTTTACAGTTATGGAAAAGTAAAATGTATTTTTTCAGTTTACATACAAAAAAAAAATAACCTTTGCATTGTGTTATATGTTAAGTCTAGTTGGGATATTATTTTTAGCCCTTTGATTCTTTTTCCCCTCTGTTTTCTAAATTCACTCTTAGTTACCACTTTCTAAGTGGTTTTGCTTTATTTGGTTTCTCCTTTAATTTGCTAGCGTAAATTACAAACCTTCTGTTCTGAGATCAGGAAAGATTCAAAACAATGCATGTGATTCATAGACTTTCCATACTGTCCTGGCTTCAGCAGAAGCAGTCATTTTTCTCCCTCTTAGTAGCTGGTGCAGTGCTGTGGTTTTGACTTTCAGCCTGGGAACAGCACTGATAACACCGATGTTTTTAGTTG
>JANRGW010038323.1:0-29159 GCA_024733675.1 Psilopsiagon aymara | reverse complement strand
TTTAACTGCCAGAGGGGAGACTGAGATGAGCTCTTGAGCAGAAGCTCTTCCCTGGGAGGGTGCTGAGGCGCTGGCACCGGGTGCCCAGAGGAGCTGTGGCTGCCCCATCCCTGGCAGTGCTCAAGGCCGGGTCAGAGCACAGCAACTGCTGGCTCATCCCTCCTATAGTCACCATGTTTGTCCCCTTCTCTCTTCCCTGGCTCCCAGAAATGACCCAGCAATACCAGGAGCTGCAGAAGCAGACAGCAGCCCACAGCCAGCACTTGGAGACCAAGGTGAAGAGCCTAGAGGATGAGCTTGGTGTGGCCTCTGACATGCCTGCCCGTGCCAGTGCCCTTGACGGGGAGCCAGGGGAGACGGGAAGAATCTGCCTTGCGCTCTCAGAGCAGCAGCAGCTAAAGGCAAAGCCCAGCCCTGCTCCCAGTGCATCCCTGGCTGCAAAGAGGATGCTGTGATCTCACCCCTGCCCCAGAGCCCTCTGCCACCCCAGGAAATGAGAGGCACTGGGGAGGGGCTTTGCTGCACACCGCCCCCATCCTCCTGTGCGTTGCTCCCCTCCTGTGCTCATGCGGTCAGTATGCTCTGCCTCTATTCCCATGCTTCACAGCCACCCGGGTAAACCTGGATCTTGTGCTGACCAAGATGGCAAAGGCCAGCCAGCATTGCAAAGAAGTAGGAATGACCATTGCCATGGACCAAAGGGAACACATAGAGGAGTTCAGCCTCAAGCCCTTAGAGATTATAGCACCCTGGAGCTCTTGGGATAGGACAGGCTCTCAGTCCCCACCTCCCTATCAGCACACTTTGAGAGCTTTCCAAATCCACTGTTCAATACTCCAGCAGCCCTGGGCTAGGTAAGAGCAGAGGGCTCCCGTCTCACCCTGGGATGCACTGCTGAGTCACAGTCCTCTCCATAACATTATCCACATGAACAGCAGTGTGGATTTGTCCTTTAATCACATCCTAAACGAGTGATGCAGGAACAGTGCTGTGATGGGTGGACATTCACTTGCCCATAAGTTCCCAGGAAGGATGAGAGAAGAAGCACAAGAGAGACGTTCATGCAGGGACAAACCTGAGCCGACAGGCTGAGAAGTGGGGGATTCCTCCAGCACCCCAGTGGCCTTTGCTGCTCCCTTTCCCCTTCAAAGAGCGGCAGGAAGGCCAGCTCTCGACTGAGTCAAGCATCAGGATCCCCAGTCCACTGAGTCATAGCTTGGAGGGCAGTGCTTCCAATCTCCTCAGAGCTCCCAGAGCCTGGAACTGGGCAAAGCCTTCAGTACAATGTCCCTAGATATCCTTGGAAGCAGCTGGGCAGGCAAAATCCATCTTCAGATTACGAGTCAGTTAATAAAAGCTTGGAGCCAGCCTCAGTCAGTGATGACTTTCTGGAGGGGTGATGCTGCAAGCCTCATTGCAGGCATGGGGACACAGCAGGTCTATGTGCAATGGCCATGCTGAGCAGCACTGTGCTCTCTGGGGAGCCAGGAGGGAGGCATCGGTAGGCTGGATGAGGAGCTGTGCAGGGGAGCCTGGCCAGAGGCAGGGTGCTCCTCGGTCACTAGAATGCCTGCTGCAGCCTTCTCCGTTCCTTCTGGGATGGGCTCTGTGGGGACACGGTGGGCACATTGTGAGCAGCCCATCCATCCACCACACCACATTGCACCCTAACCCAATGGCAGGTTGGAGGGGTCTTTCTGCTCCTGCCAGTGTCATAGGTGTCAGGGAAATATTAGGACAGGCAGGGCGGGAGAGTACCAGGATAACAAGCAGCACTGCCACAAGGGCCTGGCAAGAGGGTTACCTGTGTGAACCCTATACTGCTGGCAGCAGCCACCAGCCAGGAGCCAGGTCCCGTTGGTCCCACCTCAACATGGCAGAGTCCAGGGGACACACTGGGAGAGGGCAGAGAGGATGTATGGGAGCCTGAGGCAGGGTCACTGTCCTCAAAGGAAAGCAGAGGGGACAGCCCAATCTGGAAGAGCAGAAGAGGAATAACATAAAGCTCTCAGTGCAAGCCAGGTCCCCTGGCGAGGACCTCACTGTGCAGACCTTGAAGCAAGGCATCCACCCTATCATCCAGCCTTGCAGCACCCCATTGCTCCCCAAAACCTACCGAGTGATAGAACGCATCAGCAGCAGGGTCGATGACCAGCAGTGTCACCTGGTCATCACGGGCACGGATCCTGAGCACTGTCTGCTGGTGGTCAAGCCCCTCGATGCTCTCACCATTCACAGCGAGGAGACGATCGCCCTCCTTCATCCCTGCCTGGTCAGCTGGCAGCCCCACATCCACGTCCCACATGAACTGCCCTGCCACAGCAGGACCGAGGAATGGTGGGGATATGCTCACAGAGACATTCAGCCAGAATTCAGCTGGTATTGCTGACCCCACATGCAGATGAGGACAAGGTCCTGGTTTGGGCACAGGGCTTGCAGCTATTCCTGACCCTCAGACATGACTTGCTCAGGTTCAGACTGATCCCCTTACCTGTGGCCCCCGAGCTACACTCATCCTCCTTGAGCAGAAATCCGTAGCCAGCCGGACCCTTCACCATGTGCAGCTCCCGCACCTTGAAGGGGAGCCAGGAGGTGTCTGCCAAGGCAGCCATGGCCCGCAGACCACGCAGGCGGTAGAACTCCTCCACGGCACTGGACGCCACCAGCAGTGTCACCTTGCTGCCACTCTGCTTCAGCTGGGTGGGAAATGCAGGGCACTCAGTGGCACTGGTGGCCCTGGTCCCCCACCACCCGCACTGGGAGCACGCACCTTCCTGGTGAGCTGTGCATGCGAGTAGTTGCTCACACTAGCTCCGTTCAGCTCCAGGAGCCAGGAGCCCGGTGGCACCCCTGCTCTCTCCGCTGGCCCATCCTGCTGCACTGACAGCTGGAAGGTGCCCTTCACACCTGCGGGGAAGAGAAGAGGCAGCCTGGGGCGAGCAGGATGCTGCATCTGGGAGGCTCATGGCATCCTGCTGCTTTACCTTCTGGACCTGACACACTGAAGCCAAAACCGCTTTTGTCCTGTGTGACGTGGCAGAGGCGCGGGCGGATGTCAGCTGGCAGCATCTGGGACAGGTCCCTGCCTAGGGCCTTGGCTGCTTCATAGGAGTCACCATCCAGCACCACCAGTAGGACCTGGTTCCCACTGGCCTTGATCTTCTGCACCACCTGGAAGGACCCAGGCTGTGATTCCCGGGCAGGGCACCCCTCTAGCTGCAGCTTGTGGCATCAGGACCCCTGACCAGGGAGGACCAGCGAGTTCCCCCAGCCCTGGGATGCTCCCAGCTTACCCTGTGGTGGTCCATGTGGTCCACAAAGTGGCCATTGACCTGGAGGAGCCGGTCCCCATCCTGCAGTCCCCTGCGCTGGGCCAGCCCCCCCAGCTCGACCTGGCGGATGACATGGCCCTGGCAGCCCAGCTCCTCATGGAGGCAGAAGCCAAAGGTCTCTGTGCTGCCCTTGCTCAGGAGGTAGAAGCGGGGCTCCCCCACAGCCTCGCCATCTGCATGGGGGCACAGCCCGTGAGTGGGGTCCTGTAGAGATCCTAACACAAGCTTTCTACCCTATTCTGGTCTGGGGTCTTCCAATTCCTGATGCCAGAGCGCCCTGGCACATGAGAGCTCAGGACCCCAGCAATGCCCCGCTGCTGGAACCCCATGCTGACATAGCCACACCATGGGGAGATAAAGGTATTTACCAGTGTCCTCCGTCAGTGACAAGGCAGGGTTGTCTATCCCATCTTTGGGGTTAAATTTAAATGTTCTGAAATGATACAGGGCAGGGGAGGCCACATTAGTAGAGCAGCACAGCCTTCCCCCTGCCCTGCTATTGGGAGCTCCATTCCTCCTGGACAGGGCCAGCTGGGGACACAGCTCCTCCTCCTGCAAAAAGCCAGGAGAGGTTCTCCCTCTTGGACTGCCCTCCACATTTCTCTTGAGCTAACAACTCAGGGAAGACCCTCAGCTGAGGATGTGCCCCAGCACAGCCCGCCTGTGGGGCCGTGAGCCCCAGGAAGCCCTTGGCCAGAGAGAGCTCAGCACTTACATGATGGACTTCTTGTCACCCTCGAGCCCTGCAGAGGGAGAAGAGAGGTCAGTGCAGGAGGCAGTGGGCTGGGAACATACCTGAGGGCTTACAGGGCATTTGAGTGAGGGATGAGAAGGGTCACCAGTGCCTCAGAGAGCTGGCTGGAGTGAGGAGATAGAGACAAAGACATTTCCCTGTGAATCTCCCCATTGAACCCCTCCCCACCTCTTCTGGCACAAGGATCCCTAAACCCAGGGAGAGGGAATTCCTGCCAAGCACCCCCACAATGTCCATTTGCATTTTCCTGGATGCCTCTAGCAACTTCCCATGGCCTGCCTGGGCTCTGACATTGCCTTGCTTGATGCAGAAACAAGGAGAGACCTGCGTGTGAGGAAGCGTCTCCACAGGATGAAGCCCCACTGCCCCAGTACATACCTTTTGTTTGCTTCATGGCTGCAGGGAATGCAAGAGGGAGCAAGGTACAGGGTGAAGTGGCAGCGAAGCCAGCGTCCACGCCTCTTACAAGACTTGCCAGGTTTAATGGTTAAACAAGCTCAGTGTCTTCTCTGCCCTCCCAGCCCCAGGGCACTGCCCGCTCCCGCCCAGCAGAGCTGGGAGCAGGGACCAGCACCCCGAAACACCAGCTTCCAGCCACCCCCAAGGGCAGCCCACAGCGGGGAAGGTCGACTGGTGTGACATGGAGCAGAAACGGGCTGCCCCATCCTAGCCTTGTGATATGGGGTAAAGCCAGAGCCCTCCACTCCAACTGCACCTGTGGCTCCACATTCCTCCCCCAGGGAAGGGCCCAGAGAGGACGTCGAGTCATGGCACTGATGTGCTTCAGTGGAAACAAAGCAGCGCACTTTAATGCTACCAAAGGTTTCACAAGCTGACCTCAGTCCTGCCATTCTGCCACTGCTGTGGCTCATGGCCGAACCAGCACTGGACAGGCGGCAGGGTCTGGATCTCTACAAGCCCAGAAGAACAAATCCCATTTGCTCCTGGCATGGCATCTGTACAGTTCTCCCACATTTCAGCCTTGCCCACAGACAAGGGCTGAGCTCCACATACCCAGCACCTCTGACAGCCTTGGTAGCACCCAACCACCAGGCATCTCCACGTGGATAAGGGCACAGTGTTTCCTCCCCAACAGCACTGCTCCCTGCCTGGCTGGGTGGATGGACAGAAGGTTTAGAGGGTCCCGTGCTGCAGCTTCCCCAGCATCTTCTTAACCTCGCTCTCGACTCGTAGGAACTTTGCTTTCCTCCAGGGGTTGGCAGTCTGTCTCCGGCTGCTCTCCAGGTCCTGCAGGATGAGGGAAAGGTGCTGCCGGACCCGCTCACGGTCCCAGAAAGGCAGGTTCTTCTGCACCACGTTCAGGATATTGGACCAGTAGTCAGAGACATCGGTGCCTGCTGTAAGGAAAACCAGTGCCCTGACGCCATCCCGGTCCATGCGCAGGCTGTCAAGTGCCCGCTTGCCATCCTCACTGATGTCGTTGAAGTACAGACTATGGGTTGAGAAGAAAGGAGTGGGAGACACCATGAGGGCAGGGAGGCAAGACACAGCAGTAGACAGGCTCAGTGCCACAGGGAGGGCCACTGGGCCAGAGGAAGAGACGGGGCAGAGTGAACTCACTGCACTTTGTCCAGCGTTGCGTGCTTCTTGGCCACCTCCACCACCTGCAGGGCGGCCGTGTCTGTCAGGGAGTTATAGCCCAGGTTGAGCTCCTGGAGGTGCTGGTTCTTGGCCAAGTGTTGAGCAAGGACCTCGGCGCCCCGGTCCCCCAGCGCGGTGTGCAGCAGGGACAACCGGGTCAGCGAGCGGTTGCCGGCCAACGCCTCGGCCAGGTACTGTGCTCCCTGCTCACCCACGGGGTTGTTTGTCAGCCTGAGGATACAGGAGCTGAGGGCAATGCCAAGGCCGGGCACATGGCGGGCAGCAGGGACAGTTTCATGCAGGGACAGAGGCAATACTCACCGCAGGCTGCTCACCATACATTTGTCATGCAGGAGCAGGTTGCGGATTTCCTTGCAGGCATCAGCGCCCAGGCTGTTGAGCTGTAGACTGATGCAGAGCAAGACATAGGGGTGGCAGGACTGCAATGGCTGATACCTGTAAGGCTGGCAACCCTTCTCCCTCCATGCTCCCTGTCTCTCCCCATCATTATCCCCAGACAGGGACACGCAAGGCTTCCTCTCCAGAAGGGAAAGAGCACCGGAGCTTGGGCAGCATCAGCCAGCAGAGCCAGTGCCGGCAGGAGCAAGGGAAGAGAAAGGGGTCCCGGGTCGGCAGGGGGTGAGTGAAGGTCTGAGGAGGGAGCAGGACCCCCCCGAGCCCTCCTGAGCACCCGGAGGGAGGCAGCGCTGCAGATCCCCGCGGCACAGCCGGAGCCCATCTCTGCCGAGCGCAGCCCGCCACCCCCTGGGCGGCAGGAAGGCTGCAGCTCCGCAAGCGGACTGCGACGGAATCCACCCTTGGGAGCGCACCCTTGGGCTGCCCATCTCCTGCACAGCTAGCGGTAGCAGTTAGCTACACGGGGATGCTGAACAAAGGGTGGGAGCTGGCATCGCAGCCTGCAGCACTGGATGCAGAGCTGCCTAAAGAGTCCTGCCAAAGGGCGTGTTGGGACTGCAAATCCCAGCATGCAGCATCCTGCTCAAGGAGTGTGGCATATTGGAAGCTGTAGTTCCCTAGGTCTGCACTGAGTCAAAACAAGGGCGTGCATGCCCTTCCCTACCTTTGCCATGCTCAGGCTCCTACTGTATCCCTGTAATGGGCAGAGGTGAAGGACAGCCCCATTTCTGAGCACTGCCCAAGGGCAGAAGAAGGTGATACTCACTGAAGAGTTTTGCAGCGCAGCAGGACAGAGAAGAGGATCCTCAGGCTGCTTGTGTCAAGGTTGCAGGAGCTCAGGTTCAGCTCCTCCACCTCGTGGCTTGTGGTGCCCATGACAGATGCCAGGACAGAGCACTTGAGAGGGGTCATCTTGATGGATGAGAGGTTGACAGTCCGGAGGGAGCGGATGGCCTCGGCTGTGAAGCGCTCATTCTGGAACTCATGCAGGAAGAAGAGGTAGTCCATCAGCTCAGAGGGGGGCAGCCCCTTGCGGCTGTTCCTGATGACTGTCTTCTTCATGGCCTTGGCAATCTCAAAGGCTGCCAGGTTCTTAATGGAGCAGCCCAGCTGCTCAAGGATGGCACGGTTACGGCGGGACAGGATCCCACCCATGAAGATGGGGAAGAGCTCGAAGACCTCATCATCAGGGACCTCATCAGGGTGGCGCATGGGGCCCTCCACACCCAGGATGCTGGAATTGATCTGGTCCAAGACGTCATCGTTGTAGTAGTCCTCCTCTTTGAACAGCTCTTCTGCCATGGTGTGGGCAATAGCATCCTGGTCCTTCCCGCTCAGCCGGGAGAAGTAGCGCGGGAAGATTTTGAGCAGGTTGAAGAGCACTGGCAGGAAGCGCAAGGGCAGCACCTTGGAGATGATATTCACAACGACAGCCACATCTTCACTCACCTTCCCAACGACCTCTGACAGCTCCTTCCCCACTCTCTGTGCCAGCGTCTTCTTCTCACCCAGCACCACATACAGGGCTGCCAGGTACTCCTGCATAGCAGGGATGGTGAACACAAAGGTGTGCTCTTTGCCTGGCTGCACACATGGACTGAGGAAAAAGCGGAAGACATCACTGCGGAACACCTCCAGGAGGTTGAGCTCTCTTTCAGTCTTCATCTCCACCTCAAAGCACCGCTGCAGATCATCCTCCGAGAAACAGGTCTTGCGGGACATAACCCCTTCATAGGCCAGCTTGCCCACTGTCTTGGCCACGTATTTCATCATGGAGATGTTGGTGGGGTCGGTGCTGTCCAGCACCTCCCCACTGAAGTTGAGCCTCAGGAAGCTCGTGTAGATACCAGTCAGGGTCTGGCTGGGGGGTACCATCTTAGTGAAGTAGAGGAAGTGCAGGGTGGTGCACACCAGCCAGCAGTAAGAGGGCAAAAAGCAGGCAGCAGTTATTTGGTTGTGGCGCTCCAAGTTCCTCGACAGCATCTCCACTAAGTTCTCCTGCTCACCTGAGCTGCTCCCCACACCATCCTGTACACTGCAGCTGGGCTGGCTGAGGCGCATCTGGAAGTACAGCTTCTGCAGGTTGGTGTCAGAGAAGCCACAGATTTCGGCATAGCGACCCACATACTTGCCAGGGATCCGGCGCACAGCTGATGGGCGTGTGGTGACGATGATACTGGCCTGGAAGCAGAGGGCTGGGTGAGTTTGGAGCTGCTCTTTCTCTACCTTTGGTCTAAGTTCAATAGGGTCCCAGCTGTGATCTGCAAGGATCATACCACACAGGGGCTGGGGTTCAAAGAGCTGCTGCCCAAAGAGCGTTGGTTCAAATCTGGCCTGGGGAGAAGGGACAGAAGAGCTTTCCCCCATCTCCTGCTAGACATGTATTGAGTCTGGAAGATCATAGCCCAACAGACTGCTTTCTTTGCCTTACCACACCTTCCCTAAGATCCCACAGAGACAAACCATTAACAGTGACATGAAGCCACCTTGGTGAGCGCCTCCAGGAATGGAGACTACTTCTTCATGCACAGCCAAGCAGGACCACAAGCAATGAGCATGAAGGCCGTGCCTGCAGTGCCCCAGGGCTCACCCCCAACCTTTCTGCAGCACCAAGGAGCTCGAGAGAGACACTGACCTCTGGCAGGAGGTATTTGCGCAGCAGGTTGACCACAATGGCAGAAGGAGGCACAGGCTCACTGGGGTCACAGCACAGCTCAGTGCCAGCCAGACGGAAGTCCAAGTTGAGGCGCTCCAGGCCATTGAGGATGAAAAGTACATTGAGGTTGGAAGTGCCCAGGATTGGCACCACATCCCGGAGGTGCTGATACTTCTTGGTTATGAGGCGCCGCAGTGAGATGGGAGCATGACTATGGGACAGGTCCTCACAGGAGAAGGGGATGAGCAGCTCAAATCGGGGTAGGCGACCATGGCACCAGTCCACCACCATCTTCTTAATGAGGGTGCTCTTCCCCGTGCCCACAGTGCCATACAGCACCACGTTCTTCACCTGCCGCCCACAGCAATCCACATCAAAAAGGTTCTGGAGGCTGATAACCTGCCTGCAGGACTGCTGGAGCTGGTTCTGGATGGTGAGATCAGGCGAGGGCTTCAGGATCTCCTCCAGGGAGCTCTCCCGTATCACTGGGTCCACGTGGACTGCATCCACTGAGAAGGAAGGACCAAACTGCCTCTCTTCATTGGGCTGATGACTGAACCATGCAGACAGGCTCTTCTGGTGTTTCTTGATGGCATCTGGAAAGAGGAAGGTGCTTGATAAGATAAGAGCTTCTCACTGGCAGGGCACTGGGGAACATACCTGCCCCAAGCCACTGAAGTGATATGGCTGCAGAAGGTAGAACAGAATGCAGATCTTGATAACACTCACACTGTTCCCAACCTGTCATACAGGACCCTCAATCACCTTCAGTGCAGGGCTTTGGGCTTACCAGAAGAGGCCACATTCCTTAGGTGGGACAGTGCATGGCGAGAGGAGATGGGCCGGACCGAGTGCTCCTGGTTCCCTCGCTGGTAGTGAACACAGCCCCTGCAAGAGGAGCAACAGTGGCATAAATAGCACAGAGGCAGCAGGTCCAAGCCCTGCCTGGGGCAGGGTGGGCAGATCACAAGTGAGCACCATGTGAAGTGCTAAGCAGAACCAGCTCACCCCTTCCTTCCCCTGCACCAACAGAGGGCACAGATGGGAACTGAAGGCAGGCCAGCAAGCGTGCTAAGTGCTGTGCATCCCCACCAAACCTGTGGTGAGGCAGAGAAGCTGGGCTGAATTCAGAGCATGCAGGGAGTAGGGTCTGGGTTGTTTTCTCAGCAAGGCAGCACCTCTGCTCACAGAGCCCACATGGTCCCAAGGCATCCAGCTCAGCCAGCCATGGCAAAAAGCCACAGGGAGAATGGGGCATGCCCCAGTTGTGTGGCACTGTACCTGGTGAAGGAGATGCTGCTTGCGCGAAGGATCTTCCTGGATAAGTAGCTGCCTGTGGTGGAAAGAATGAATATGGTCAGGGATGGCCTTTTCCCCCCCCAGCAGAGCTAACACCACTGAGCTCACTGGCTTCGCACATTGCTTCACTGTGGGGCGACCCACAGGCTACATAGGCTTCCCCAGCGGCAGGACAGAGTCAGGGTCACAGCCCCACAGGCACAGCGCCCAGCTCACCTGGCACTGAAGCAGCACACAGATACACACTTCGCATCTCCCTGCTCCTTGGCAGGGACCCATGCAGCTGCATCCAGCTGCCCCAGGGCAGGCAGCTCTGGCATTGTACAGCCCGTGACATCCTCTGCCTGAAAGAGAAGGGACAGCCCATGGGGCAGGTTGGGGTTACTGAATCCTTGGCAGTGCTGAACCTTCTCTCCTGCCAGGCTGAGGTGGCTGCAGCACACAGGGGTGCTGAGCACAGCCTCTTCCCAGTTAAAGCAGCCGGGGCAGAGGCTGGCTGTGAGCACTCAGCGGGTTCCTCAGAGCTGTACCAGGTTCAGCTCAGCTCAGGGTTTTCCCAGGCAAACCTCCATCTTCAGAGGTGGATGAGGGGCTCTGGAGTGCTCAAGCTGCTGTCCCACATGGGACCGGCTCTGTGGGGCAGAGCAGGGTGGGACTGGCAGCTCTGCCCCTCAGGGATGTGGCACAGCAGTGCCCTGCCTAGTCTTACCTGCTCCAATGCAGCCCAGTCCGGCTGAACCAGCTGTGCCGCTGCTGGCTCAGGCTCCCGCCCCAGCTCAGCAGGGCGGTCCTTCAGGAGCACAGGTTGCACTCTCAGCCGCCAACATCCAGAGAAACTGGGGTAAGGCCGGGAGAATGCAAGCAAACCTCAGCAGGCTTTTTGCAGTCCCTCATCATGTCAACTAGATGGAGAAACTGAGGCACAGGGTGGGAGCAGTGGAGCTGACCTTGAACCCCCGCGTCCTGCCCTTGAGGACTTAGCAGCCAGCAAACTCTAATGCATCCCATTAGGTCCCTTCCGGCACCCTTTGCTACCCAGGGCATGCGGAGGGCCCCGTGCCGCCCGCCTGCTGCGGTACCCCTTCAGGTACCCCCGCTACAAGCAGCATCCCGCCTCCCCGCTTCCGTATCCGGAGGGATACTGTGGCAGAGGCCCTGGCGGTGCGGGGACCTGGAGCGGAGGGCAGCGGTGAGGCTGGTGCTGCGCAAGGCGAGAGCAGTGGCTGTGCCGAAAGCGGCAGCGTTACCTCCAGCGGGACTCCTCGCCAGGGAGACTGACCCCGCAGCTCCGGGTGCTGCCAGGCGCTGAGCCCGCTGCTGCTCAGCCACGTCCTTCCATCCCTGTCCCGGGAAGAGGCTCTTCTCTGCGGGCGGCTGCTGTTCGGCTGTAACTTCCGCATCGCCGGCGTGTCCCATCCCGTCCTGCGCACAGCAGCCGCCGGCTCTGCCAAGCAGGGTGGGAACAGTAACCCATGGTCGTGCTCTGGGGACACGGCGGAGAAGCCAGCAGGCGCAGCAGCAAGGAAACCCACCTGTAGCCCCCGACACAAGGGTGCACTGTGGGGGGAGTCCTGGGGTCTTATCAGCAGTGCTGCAAGGGGGGTTTTCTCTGCACACATCTGCTGGCTCTCCATCCGCAGCCGTGAAACAGGAGTCTGCTCTGGAGTGAAACCCACCTGTGCTCACCTACAGCATGGTGCAGGGAGCAGGACAGCAACAGCCTCACATGATAAAGAGCCTGGGGGAAGCTGTGCTGGCACGGCACTGCCTGGTTTTGCCTGGCTGTGTAACACAAGTGCATGGGCATACACATGCGCACACAGACATACACCCCTACCCTCTCGCTGCTTGCAGATGTGCTTTGGCAGTGCTGAGAACAGAGCCAGTGGTACCTGTGGGGCTGCATGCACACTGCTTGATGTCTGGGTGCTGTCTTGGGAAGTGCTGGCCCTCCCAACCATGGGCAGTGCTGAACCAGGGGCACTGGGGCCCCAGATAACCCCAGAGGTCTTTACATAGACCGCATGGACACAGATACTCCTGCACACACTGTGCCCATCCCCATCAGTATGTGCTATCCCCTAGTACCTCCTTCCACACCCCGCTGCAGGGATACCCATTGGTGTACCCAGGCACACGTCTCCCCTCGCATGCATGTCCTCTGGCCACTCAGGGAGGGAGGCACCCAGGCAGTACACTATAAATATAAGTTTTATTGATGTGTGAAATCCAACAAGTACAGCTGGCATCTCAGGAACACCGAAATAAGCTGCAACATCTCCGCCTGCTCAACAGCTCCTGGGGACCCCTGGAAGCTGGTGAGTACCAGCAGCAAGCTGGGACCTGTGGGGCACTTACCTGCACATATGGCACAGCCCAGAGAGCTGGCAAGGCCCTGCCAGCAGTCCCATGCTTCCCATAGAGCGCAAGAGCTCATCTCTACCCTGCCTGGTTCCTGCCAGGCTGCAGCTATCGGCAGCAGTGCCCTGGTGCTGCTTCACAGCCTCCTCCCGGCAAGACAGAAGAACCCGAGCAGATGCCTCATGGAACTGCCACAGCAGAGCTACAGCTTTGAGAGCAGGATCCCTCCACCTTTGATGTGCTATTTGCATCATGTTTTGGCAAACAGTGCCAGGAAAAAAGCAGCTCACTCCCGGTCATGTGGAAACATGGATTTCAACACCTCTGCATGGTCCATGCCTGTTGTGTGTCACACATATATGCCCCAGTACAACCTCTTCTGCACACGTGGAAGCAGCAAAGGCTGGAAAACCTCAGGGTCCAGTGTGGCAGGAACGCACTTGGAGATCCTAGGCAGCCACAGGCTGCTGGTGGTAGCAGGAACAAGACAAATGGTGTGTCCACACACATGGGGAAGGAAACTCTGTTTTATTGCCCGATTTGAGAGAGGGGTGAATCCCTGGGAGAAGCCCCATCCCCTCCTTGTTCTATCCCAAGTCTTCCCTACAGCAAACCCTAGTACCAGCCAGGTGTTGATGCATTTACTCTTCTTATGTGTGTGATAAAGGTGGCCTGGACATGCATGGTGGTGAAAGGCCATAGCCCTGCCTGCCTGCCTACATTCACAGCACACATGAGGGAGAGGCAATACCTGATAGAACTGTGCCTGTGGGCTGAAGGAGCCAGGCTAAGGGGCTGAAGCAGTTTTGTATGGGTTAAGGTTCAACTGAACCACATCTTCATCTATTCAAAGTGCATTGCAAGGAAAGGCAAGGGGCAGGGAGGAAGAGGAGGTGCGGGGGAAGAAGCCTGCTCTCCTCCATCACACTCCTCAGGATTATCCAGATGCATTCCCTGGTGGGACTCCAGCAGCCAGACACACCCACAGCCCTGCTCCTCTGCTCCCATAAAGTGCATCCTCGCTGCTGCGTGCCAGGCCCAGCACATGGGTGTTCCCCACCCTCGCAGGACAACACAAGACCCAGTCTGGGCACCGCTGGCTCCACACCACAAAATGACCAGTGCTATTGCCAAGGGGCCCTTTTGCATTTCTCTGTGCCTTCCATCATCTGTGAGATTGCCCTCACTGAGAGGGAAGGGGCAACGGATGGCCCTGTTCTAGATACCTTTGCTCACTTCACTCCTCCTGCACCATTTGCCCTTGGGCACCACCAAGGCTGCCTTTGCCTGGGGCAGGGGCCAGTCCCTCTCTGCCACTGCGTGCCCAGATCCCTCACTCATTGCAACCCTTTGGTACCGACACATTCACTTGCCAGCCCCACTGGGAGTGCCGGTGCCCTTCTCTAAGGTGCCTCAGGCTTCCTGCTGCCATGGCCCTGGGGATGAGCACGCTTGCTCAGCTTGGGGACATCTACATCCATCTATCCTCCATCTCCAGGCTTGCCCTGGTCCTCTGCCCTGCAGTGGCGCCGTACCTAGTCAGCAACCCATGCACTCACTAGCACAGGAGGCCCAGGCTGTGCTGAACTGTCCTGGAGATCCTGGTGGTGCTGCCAACTGCCCCATGCTGGACAGGTTGGTCTGAGCAGCCACCTGCAGAGGTACCTGCTCTGGCAGTCTTCCTCTGGCCATGCCAAGCTCGGGCAGCCTGTCCCATTGGGCTTCTCTGTAAACAGCTCAGGCTGGCCAGCAGAAGCTCCTGCTGCAGCATTCCTATGCCCTGGGGACACGGGCAGTGGCAATCACAGGTGCCTTCTGGTACCCACCTCTGTTCCACACATGGGTCATCACCAATCCATCTCATCCTGGTCCTTGTGGGACTGGGGTGGCCCTGGCTGCGCTGGCACAGGGGTGTCCCAGCAGGACACAGTGTGCAGGAGGCAGTGCCTCCAGCGTGCAGGAAGCTGTGCAAAACTACATCGCTGGCACCTCCTACCACCTTGGTATCCACCAGGGAAAATCATCAGCCCAGCAGTGCACACTCTGCACCAAGCAGGGCTGAACTATCCACAGCCCAAGAGCAGGACAGAAGTGAGGCATCAGTCCCATCAGCCCAAAGGACAGTGAGATGGAGAAGGGTGATGGCCCACAGCTCCCTCTGGCTCCCTGCCCATCTATCCACCTCATGACAGGGCACACACGGGAGCCACTCCCCATTCGACCCTGTGGCTGCAGCTGGCAGCATCATGCCAAGGAGACTGCAGCCCCCAAGCTGGCACGACTCCATTGGAGGGCATGGCACAGAGCTGGCAGTGAAGGAAGATCCAAAAGTGGAGGGGAATTCTGTGAGGGTCAGCGGTAAGTCAGACAAAAGCCCCTGGGGAAAACCCCAATGCTCAGCATGAAAAGGGGATAGGGCATGTCCTGCTTCCAAAGCTTATGTGCAGGAGAGCCCCACGGATACAAGCTCCTCGCAACAATACTGTCCAGGCATGGTGGGAAACACGACCTTGCCAAGTGCTCAGCATCATCTGCCATGTGCCTGCCATCCACCTGCAGGCCGGCCAGATCCTGCTGTGTGGAGCAGTCCCAACATGAGACAGTTAAAGCAAAGCACAGTCTCAACGATTCTGCTGAAATCTGGCATTTGCCCTCCAATTCCCTGCTGCTCAGAGTGCCACCAGCATCACCTCAGAGACTACACTGGAATCAGGGCCCAGCATGCCAGGATGGGGCAGAACTGCTTTCCCCATGTCCATGCTCACAGTGTGATCCCATGTGCATGGGTGACCAATGCAGCCTTGTGACACCAGTGCCAGCGACACTAGTTCCAGGACACCAACAGCACAGGCTGCTGCTGTGTAGCTAAGCAGCGTGCCGTGTTCCCGGCACAGCAGCCTGTGCTTTTGCCCCACCAGCTCTGATCTCAGCTCTGTTCCTTTGGAGAGCCAGTGAGGTGCCAAAATGCCTTCCATCTGCAAGGAGCGTGGAGAAGCAGGTGACTTCAGAGGAGCCACCAGAGACACTTGCCAAAAGGGACCTTTTCTTGACACAGTCACGAAGTGCAAAGCCCTTCCCAGTGTTATAGGGCTGCCCAATGCAAAATACTGCTGTGAGATCTCACCTGCTTTCCAGTTCTGGCACGGTGAGACCCCCTTCTGCACACTGTTACCGTGGGAGGTTTGCACTGTGATGAGACTGGGTGTCTCTGGGGATGGATGGCATCCCCTCCTTGCACAGCCAGCGTTGCTCATCCTCCTTGGTCTGCTGAGACAGCCACAGTTGTGCCAGGGGAAGAGGGGTGAGGAATGAGATGGTGCAAGGGAACGGTTCAGAGCCAGCTCTTCTCCTTCACCAGTAGAGGCTCTGGTGATGGCATGGCTGAGCCCAGCCCTGCTTTTAAGCCACCTGGCACTAGAAGGGCATGGGAACCTAAATCTTCACTGCTTCATGCAAGTGTTTGGAGGGGCCGGTCACTTCTCTCCATGTTCATTGATTCTACCCTTTTGGCTGAGACCCCAAAGACAACAGGGAATGAATATGAGACACCCAAGGGTATGAGAATACTGTTCCATTCCCAGACCCTGCCATATCCCCAGGTTTGAAGATCCTATCTCTGAGGATAGCATCCAAGCATAAGTCTGAGCAGAGCCCCAGGTCCTTCCTTTGCCTGCTGGATCCCTTTCCCTTCCATGCAGAACGGGAAGCATTTGGTTTATAAAAAAAAAAAAAAAAAAGGGAAAGAAAAGAAAATTAAAAAGGAAAAAAAACCCCAAACATAACAAATAAACAAAACCTGGGAGAACTTATGCAGAAAGAAAAAGAGGATGCAGTAATTTCTGCGGCTATGGTGACAGGAAACACTAAAGCCTTGTGCAACTTGGCCTATTGCCTCTTTGAGCTCTTCTTAGCATTGACACACATGCTGCTGCCTAGGGCAAGCAACAGGGCTGTGGGCTGCACTGTGGGTCTATGCTGTGGGTGCCTCCTCCTGCCTTCAGCCCCAGGACATCACTCTCCTCTTGGCCTTGCTCAGCAGACAGCCACCTCCATGGGATCAGCCGCAGAGTCCTGGTGTGTTTGCTGGAGAAGGGCAGTGCCGGGCAGGGGTGACAAGAGGGGACCCAAGCTCCATGGGGTTCAGCAGTCCTGGGGACAGAGTGGCATGTGCCAGGGCTGTACAAAACGTTTGCAATGAAGAGTGCATGGAAAGGTTAAAACAGTTCCGAGATGTCTCAAAACCCTTCTCGACTGAGCCAGGCCTGGCTGGCAACTACCAATGCCTCCGCTGTGGTCTGTGATCTGCTAGGAGTTCTGTGTCCATCTGCAAAATGTCTCTTAGAGCAGGCCAGGCCTGGGAACGGCACTGGGGCCCCATGGCCCCTTTATCTCTCCGATTTGACTTTGTACCTGAGGACCAGGTAAGCCAGGAGCCGCAGGATGACGAAGAAGATGCCCAGGATGAGGAAGTCCAGGTAGAGCTTGGCCTCTTCCACATCCAGCTCCTGCAGGATCTTGATAGGTTTTTGGAAAGGACAGAAGTCCTCAAGGCATTCCAGGTCCTCACGCTCCATGGCATAGATAGTGAGAATGACGCCCTCAAAGCCGTACCTAAGGCAGAGCACACCACATCACCGCATGTCCCAGGCAGCCCCATTCTCTCCCCAGCCTATGGGAGCCCAGAGCATGGAGTCCCACCTGACATAGGAGACATAGGAGCTCCACTGCAGGTAGGTGGGGATGGTCTTGAAGCTGACAAAGAAGCCAGAGAAGAGCAAGACAGGGATGGCAGTGACAGGTCCCACAAAGGTAGCCACCTGGGGAGCAGAGACCATTAAGTGTCATGTCCCTGTACACAGGCACTCACACCTACAGGCAACACTTCTCTCCATCCCTCCTTGTCATGGGACCCCTGCAACTTCCCTCCCATCTCCATGTAACAGGCAAAGCCAGGGCCACATCTGA
This sequence comes from Psilopsiagon aymara, assembly GCA_024733675.1. Taxonomy (NCBI): domain Eukaryota; kingdom Metazoa; phylum Chordata; class Aves; order Psittaciformes; family Psittacidae; genus Psilopsiagon; species Psilopsiagon aymara. The sequence goes on along the minus strand of JANRGW010038323.1, from coordinate 11,773 downwards.
CCTGCAGAGAAGTAGAAGCAGCTCCAATGAGAAGCCCAAGGGACTGGGCCACCAGGGCTGTGGCGGTGGCCAGGGCAGAGAAGAGGAGAAAGCGTGTGGCTTCAGGTGGCTGGCCCGTCATCCAGTACACGATGCTGCAGTATGCAATGGGGCAGATAACCTGGAGAGTGGCAAGCAAAGAGAGCACTGTGCTGGACCCATGGACATCTTCACCCCACAGACCCTTCCTAGGGGATGGAGGGATGCAGGGATCCCTCAAAGGCCAGCCCAGGGAATTGTGTAGCTGGGCAATTGGCTGTGCCAAGGCAGGCACATCAGCACTGGGGCCGCACATTAGCCCAGCTGAAAGCTCACCTGGAAGGGCACATCTGCCATGGTCTTTGCCAGGTAATAGGCTTTCAGGCTGTACCAGTAGTTCAAGTGCTCTCTCAGGAATACAGTCATCTCCTGGGGGACTGCATGGAAAGAGTTAGCAGTCAGCAATGCCCTGGCCTGGGCTGTTCCAGCCCCTGCTCCCACTTGCCCTGGTGCAAGCAGATGTGATGCTGTCCCAGCACAGAGCACCAGGCAGCCTCCTGACTGCACCATTAGTGTGTGATCAAATCTTCACCAGGGAACAAAGCCAGTGACAAATGTGGGAACTTTCTGCACAGAAAAGTCAGCTTGGATGGGGTTTTTTAGGCAAACTTTTGAGGAAGTGGAAGAGGGGTGAAGCAGCTGAAAATGTAGCTCTAGACATTTTCTCAGAAGAAAAACCCAAAACATTAAAAATTCCAGCATTCTGCTTCGAGCCAGCAAGTACATTATAGCCAAGCACTAAATAAAGAGCAAAACTGCAATACACCCAAAGAGTAGTTGAATGTTTTTCCTCTTGTCTCTTATTTCTCCCCTTTTCCCCAGTTCATCTGGCTCCACCACGGGCCACCCAGCAGACACACTGCTGAAGCACCCCCTCTGACACTGGGCTGGGAGCAGAGAATAGGAATAGGAAGGAATTCCTTACAGGTGAGGATGGTGGGCATCAGTGCGGCAAACATGAGGAAGAGCATGGAGAAGAAGAGGAAGCCAGTGTTGTTGAAGACTTTGCCCGCGTCGTTGCCAATGTGCAGGTAGAGCAGCCCAATGAGCACCCCGATGCAGATGTGAGACATGAACCGTAGGTGGGTCAGCACCTGCAGGCACAGGGGGAACAGGGGCTCAGTGAGGCATGCTGCATCCATGATCTGCATCCCAGCAGATCGGGGACAGCCTGCCTGTTCCTTAAGGGTGAGCCCCACACCAGCCCCCATTCAACTCCTGTTTCTGCCTGTCCACAGCAACTGACAGGCCCCATTCCCTCAGCCCTGGCCCAGCCTCCCACTGTCCTTACCGTGTCCCTTAGGATGCAGATAAAGGTTCTCTTGAAGAGGATGCAGAACTGAGTTGAAGTGCTGGTGGCAAACGTGTGGCTCTCGATGTGGTCCACATCCTGCAAGACAATGGGCAAGTCAGGGACAGGGGTCAAGTTCACAATGTGTGCTCCCTCTGTAAGAACAGGTACAGCAGCAAGCACATTGCTGTTGGCCAAGACAAATGGAAGCTTGTTGAACATCTCTGCACCGTGGGCAGAGGAGACAGAGTGTCCCTGGTGGGCACTCTGTTATCTGCTGCTCCTTATCACCAGAGGAGGATCCTCTCATCCCCACTCACCGTCACACAGTGCGCTGGGCATGACGGATCTGCTCTGTCGGGGCTGCTCTTCTTCTCAGCCATGGTGCACATGCCATTCTGGACAGCTCGGAACAGGACAGGGTTGAGGTCCCCATATTCTCCTGAGGCCACCTCAATAACTGCGGAGGCAGACAGGATCCATGAGAGGTGCTGAGCCAGCCTTGCTATTGCTATCCCCATGGGGCAGGGGTTGAGGGCATCCAGGGATGCTGCACCACAGAGCAGCATTGCCCAGCCAGTGCATAAAGGGACGGGTGAAAGGCAGCCTTGTTCCCTGGGGCTTGGGCACTGGATTTAGAACTTGCCACCCTCTTCTCCCCACCACGGCCCCAGTTCTGGTAGGGGCACTCACTGAAGTCAGCAGGGTTGTGGTATGTGGGGCAGTGAAGGCCAAGACCCTTCAGGTAGGGGATGAGGTTGGTCACGATGCCTTTGAAGATGCACTGGCCCTGGCTCAGGATGTAGAGCTGGAAGAAAAAGCCAGGATATGGGAAGTGCAGAGCAAACAGGGGCACTGTTGCCTGCTCCTACCCACCTCCTTGTCTCCTTGTCCTAGGTGACACAGGGCAGCCTTGCCAGACCTTGGCCAGCAAGGCTGTGTGCCACACAAGTCCCAGGTGAAATGCCTGCAGCCCATCCCTCCCATGGCCTCTTTGCTGGGCCTGGAGCCAGAGGGACCCTGCACCCCTGAAGAATCCTGTGTCCAAGCCCAGGCCAAACCTTGTCGAACATCTCGAAGAGCTTGGCGCTGGGCTGGTGGATGGTGCAGATGATGGTGCGCCCACCCTGAGCGAGGGACCGCATCAGGGAAACCACCTGGAAGCAGGAGGCACTGTCCAGACCGCTGTGGCCAAGCAGGATAGGGTGGAGGAGAAAGACAGCAGAGAGAGAGAAGAGGGGAGTTGAGAGAGGAAGAAGTACATCCTAAAGATTCCCTTGCTTGTGGGCATCCTCTTTTCAGATTGATAGAAAAGAGCATTCCTTTGCAGCCATGCTCTGCCATACCTGAGCCATACCCTCTTAGGGCTCAGGTGGGCACAGTCACATCCCACCCTCAGGTCTTGCAGCCCCTCTGTGCTTGGGGTGTGGCCCCCCGGCGCCCCCCAGCAGGGGAAGCCCAGCTTGTGCAGGCAGTGCTGGGCAGCCCCTCACCTCGTGGGCTCATCGAAGAACATGACCGGAGGGTTGTTCACCAGCTCCAGGGCAATGGCCAGGCGCTTGCGCTGCCCTCCTGACAGTGAGATGGTGCGGGTGTAGGAGCACTCCAGCAGCCCCAGAGCCGTCAGGATCTCATTCACCTGTGAGACAGCCTCATTCACCATGGGCTCCCATGGACCCTCACCCCATCTCTGCCACCTCCCTTCAAACTCCATTGTTGGGAGCCACTCAGCATCCCCTGGTCCCCTCAGGGTCCTTCCTCTCCATCTTGGAGAGAGATGAAGGGGCCTGAACATACCTTCCTCTGCACTTACCAGCTCCTTCTTCACCTCCTGCTTCTCACTGAGCTTCAGGTTAGCAGAGACCTGCAGGGAGAGGATGGGCAGGGGGACACTACTGTCACATGTAGGTAACAGAACTGGCTGCACCATGGCCCAAGGGCTGGGAGCAGTGGCTCAGGATGAAGGGAGCAACAACAGCAGGATTTTGTCCCCATGTCCCAGAGCCCTTGGAAATGCCTGATGTCAGCGTGGGCTCAGTGCCTGAGGATACAGGATGCCCACAGAGCCTAGCAGGCTGCCTGGCTCCCGCATTGCTCACCATCATAGCCTCCAGAACGGTGAGGTGCGGCAGGAGCATGTCATCCTGCATGATGTAGCAGGACATCTTGCGAAAGGTGCGCAGGTCCCGGGGCCGGCCATTCACCAGGATCTGGCCCTTCATCCCCGTCTCCCTGCAGGAAAAAGGAGGTGGGGGAATGCAGTACAGGGCCCCCAGCCCTGCACTCCCAGATCCACGGGCTTCCCCCAGCCTCACCTGTACCCAGCCAGGATGTTCATGAGCGTGGACTTCCCAGCACCAGAGGGGCCCATGATCCCAATGAGCTCCCGCTGGCAGAACTTCCCTGACAGGCATTTGAGCAGTGTCTTGTACCCTGCAGGGAGAGAGCAGCATGGGCTTGGCTTTCAAAACTGTGTCCATCACCATCCCAGGGCTACAGCCTCCGCAGCTGTCATGTCCAGCATGATCCCTGACCCTGCTCCTCAGCTGACCCTCCTGATTTCCAGCACCAAAGGTGAGGGAAATCCCTGGGCCAGGGCACATAGATGCTGAGGAAGATTACCAGGGGGTGACATTGGTCCTGGGCATGTTTTCAGATCCTTGGCCATAGGGACAGCAAAGATGGGCAATGAGAAAGAGGGTAGCATGGGGCAGGCAGAGTCCCCAAGCCTGCTGGATGGCTGTTGCCTTCATTGGCATTCATGCTGAGGCTCCCAGCAGCAGCCACTGCTAATCAGACCTGGAATTATCTCTGCTTTAAATGCAGCTGATTAGCATTTTCTGCCAGAAGGAACATGATGTGTTGGGAGCAAGGAACAGGCACAGCCTCAGGCTGTCAGGAGCTACCCCTAAAACACTTCCCTGGCACGAGAGCAATGGTATTGCAGGGTGCTAGGACCGCGCTGAACCACGGACCTGGTCTGAGCATCTCCCTGCTCAAAATACACCCCTCCTGCATCCCGTGGTGGCAGCTGGTGTCAGGCAAGGGCAATACATCCATCCCCAGCCCACTGGCTGGGGCAGGCCCATACAGGTCCTAGCAACACACTAGGGGGGTAGCCCTTCTGGCTGGTCCATCCCCAGGACACGGGGTCCAGCACCACAAACTCCCGGTTCCTCCTCTGCACCCCTCAGAGTCAGAGGGGCAGTAAGGGTGAGGAGAGGAGGGTAGGGGGCTGTACATGACCACAGCAGAGCAAGCATGGCCGGCTGCCCCCCCTCCTTGCATCCCAGCACCACGCACACAGCTCCGGCACCGCGCATGCTGCTCACGTCGGCGCCACTGCAGCTTGCGCAGCGGTTACTTGCGTTCATTGACTGCCAGTAACCTCCTGCTTCAGCAGAGCGGGAGCCTGGATGGATTCTGGGGGCTGTGGACAAAGGCACCGGGAGCTCCCCCCGCCCGTTCCTCCACCTGGCCTGGCCTTGGAGGAGAGTTCCTGCCATCGCCATCCCCAGATCCCAGCGCCCATTAGGATGCTCCTCTCCGGTCCAGCTGCCTGAGCCTTTACCCCTCTGTCCCTGAAGGGCACTGGCTCAGTGGCAAGCAGCCGGTCCGAGGACTCCTGGCTGCTACAGCACACTCTGCCCTAGGGAACCCAAGTTATGCCATGGCTCCCATTGGGATGTTTCCTCAGTATCCCAAATGGGCAAACCTCATCCTGGGGATATTCAGAATGCCCCCACTGTCTTCCAGTGCCTCAGATTCCCCTGCTGCAGAGCCTAAGGAACAGGACAGGGGTTGAAGCTTCAATCCAGTGCTCCTGGCTGGCAGAGCACCCTGCTAAGCAGCCCTGTGCCCTCGGTCTGCTCACCCCAGACTCCGGCTCATCCCTGCTGGCCTTCAGCTTCAGCAGATCAGCTCCCCCTCCATCTCACAGGGCTGCCTGATTGGCATCCCATTAACTGAGAAAGCTAATTAAAGCAGACTACCACCCACCAGCCACCATCTGCCTCCCCTCTCCCCTCCCTGAGCTCTCGGCCAGAGCCGTACACAGGAAAGAGGACCATGGTCTCAGCTGCACAGGGAGGAAATCCCCTGCAAACCACACAGATTCTCCTGGCCAAGCTCTAAGCTGTGGCACCCTTTGAGTTCTCCTGCTGCTGGCATGTCACACACAGCCATTATACCTCAAACAACAACACCAGGGAAATTCATCCATCCTGGCTGCCCCTGAGCCCGGAAATCTGCCCCATCTTTCCCATGCAGCCCTGGGCAGAGGATTCCCTGGTGAGAGACCTCTTTTGGATGCAGTCTGCTTTCCCTGGGCATTGCACAGCAGAGGTGCACAGCAACTGCTGCAGGACATGAGCTGGCCCTCCACCCATGGGTGCCCAGCAAGGACAGCCGGACACAGTGCCATGCCAGGCACTCAGACCCCAGGGCAGGACACCTACCCAGGAGTGTAGTAACCCTGCAGGTGCCCTCCCCTGTCCTTCCCCAGCCAGCAGCTCCTACCTCTCTTCCTCCACCAGGAGCCTTCCCGCACAGAGTAGGACAGGTCAATGAATTCGATGTTGACAGCTGAGCGCTTCGGGAGGTGAGAAAACCTCTGGGCCTCTGTGATGTGGTTCTCAACCTTCTTCAAGTGGGTGGTGAGGAGAGGGGCATCGGCAGGGCTGGCATGACACACCGTGTCCTCCAGGGCAATGGAGACACACGCGGGATCCATACCCTTCTCTGCCATCCTGCTGTTGGAGATGCACAAGGACTGACTCACTGTGAGTCCCTAAACCAGCCTACAAGTCTTTCCACGTCCTTTCCTGCGGCCCCCTCTGCCCTGTGATACACTGCCCAGCTCCAGCGTGGCACCTGCAGCTAGATAGAAAGATGGATGTGGCCAGAGAGCTGAGCTTGTGCCTAGGGGCTTACAGCAAGGTGATCAGTCAGTAATTCATGCACCTCCTGTGCTGGTCCAGCTCTTACAGCAGAGCTAACAGGCTGTTCAGCCCCACTGCTGCTGGGCTAGCTGCCCCATTCCTCTCCACCATGGTGGGCACAGGATAGAAGGTGGGATAACTGATGTTCTGCCCTCAACAGGAGATGCCCAGTGATGCCTCGATGTCCCCAGGAGCTGCCCATGCCTGGCCGATCCAGGGCTCAGGGGACACGGATATGGAGACCCAAGCAAGCAGGCTTTTCCAGCCAGCATCTCAGACAAAGCATGCCATGCCTCACCCAGGCTCCTGAGGCAGAGCAAACCTGCCTTGATTAGACACTCAATTGGTGTCCAGGGTCCCCACAGGCTTCCTTGGACAGCCTTAATATAACAGGGAGGGGACCCTACTAGTGCCAGCCCTTCTCTGCTTCCCTTGGCCCATTTCACCTTCCTGGCCCTTACCAACACAGCCTCAGAGACCAGGCCAGTACTTAATTGGGGCCATTGCATGATGCTAATACACACACCTGCCCAAACGTTCTCCTGCTGGGCAGTGTTATCTGCCTACAGTCCTCCCCACAGCCGGCTGCAGCACGGCCAAGCTCCTCGCATCTCTGCTTGGCTTGTGGATTCTGCGGTGCTGGGAGGGATGTTAAGCCAAGCAGAACGTGGAACCCTCTAACCCCAGGTCCCACTGCAGCACCAAAGACTAGGAGGAGGCTGCGGATGCCCACAGCACTGGGAAAATGAGCCTGAGCAGGCTGGGCCCGGTGCTCATGTCGCCTCCAAAGCTGGGGTCTTATCGCTTCGCTAACCTACATTGTGCTGAGAGCAGGCTGCAGGCAGCTCCCCGCTATAGCTGCAATGCACACACACAATTCCCTGGAAGGAGCTGCACCCAGATCTTCCCAACCCTCTCCCCGCTGCAGATAGATCCCTTTCAGGACTGGAAGGAAGCCCGCCCCAGCCCCGGGGAAGAAGAGGTAGGAGCGAGGATCCCAGCGCTCAGCACCCGCTTGGCACCGCCGCGTCACGCAGCCCCAGGGTGTGGGCCAGCGGCAACGGGGGGCTCGGAGCGGCAGAACGACACCGGAGGCACAAAGCGCCCTCGGGCTCACCTTGACTCCTTCGGCCGGGCGCACAAGGAGCGCTAAATCCCTCAAGCCGCTCTCCGCGGCTTAGCCCATCCCGGCCAGGATGTTCTGCCTTGCCCCCGGCTCCCCGGGCAGCGGAGAGGTGTCCCCGCGGGCTCACCTGCGGGCTGCGGGCGCGGGGCTCCTCTCCGCGGGGTCCGGCAGTGCCTCCCTCCGCCGCAGCGCCCTCCGCCTCTCACTTCTCCGCAGACAAAGGGGCGATGCCCGCGGCGGGGGCTGGGAGCGGCTCGGCGGCGGCTCCACCGATGCTCAGCGCCCGGAGCTGGGCTGGGCGCTGTCCCCGCGGGTCTCCAGCCGGGGTCTCCTCCCCATCCCTCCTCAGGGCTGGGCTGGGCGGCGGCCGGGCGGGCAGAACGGGTGGAGGGAAGGAAAGGGTCCCTCCGACCCCTTCCCAGCAGTCGCTATGAGCCCCCCTGAGCGCGGCTGTCCGGCGGTGCCCCTCTCCTCCAGCTTTGTCGCTGCCGTTGCCTGTCGGGGTTGCAGGATGGGCTGCCCAAGCAGGCAGCACTGCCAGGCAGTGAAAATCTTCTTAAAGGGACCGGCACTATTTCCTCTCCCTGCAAGCTACAAGGCCCGGAGCATCCCTAGCGCGAGAGCCCGGCGTTCAGGAGCCCTGCCTCCGCATGCTCCCAGCACCCCTTCTCGCTGCCGGCTCCTGTTCACATACGGGACACAGCCCACCGCAGCTCTCTCCATTGCCACCTCAGCCCAAAACCCCTTGAGACAAACACGTCCTAAATCTGGTCCTGACCGGGACACTTCTGTCACCATTTAGCAGTTGTAGATCCACCCCAAAAGGGGCACAAGCTGGGTGAAATCGGGGCTGCAGCACTGCCTGGGAAGCTCACATCAGGCATCAAGAGCCAGGGCTGGTGGCAGTATAGCTGGCCAAATAGGGCCTTGACAGAGGAATGCCCCTGCTCAGGGCTTTACTCCCATCACACACTCCCTTCTGCATTTCTTCAAGCAGGACCTGCCATCTCCGCCCTCGGCAGCACAGCGACTGGCTCCACGCTCGGTGTTACTCACACCTCTCCCCCACCACAGCACTTAAACATGACAAACATATGGAAATGAGCTGCACTAACAAGAGTATTAATTAAAAGCCATCTGTTGAGCCAATGAAAGCTTCCCCCCTCCCACAGCCAGCCTTGGACTGGGACAGAGCTTAGGGCAGTGATTTGGCTCCTTGGCAGAGAAGATTCAGGCAGTGGGACAGGGCAGCCCACAGGCTGGGTTTAGGGAAGGCACAAGGAGGTAGTAACGGAGCCAAACTCCATACAGAGATCTTAAGTCATCTCCTCATGGAGCAAAAGGCACACTGGACCTATCTAGTTTGGTCTGTGTTCAGCACCCTGACTTCCATCCCCAGGGCACTCAATATTAGCAGGTCTCAGCCCAGGACCCCTCTCTGCACAGTACCATAACAGTCCTGATTCCCTGCCAGTGGGCACAAGCAGGGGCTGGAAGTGTACCCCCTAGATGTCAAAGCCCCTTCCTTCTCAACTGCTCAAGCCTGGTTTGGGAGCTACTGAGACCAAGCTGGTGGCCACTCAGCAGCCAGCAGCTGCTGCAGCATTCCTTTGTGAAGGATGTCCTTCCATCCTTTTGTTGTTTCAAAGTGGAAGGCCACCTAGGACTTTCCTACAGTGACCTTAATCACAGTGGTGGCCCCATGGTTGCTCGCATGTCCAGAACAGTATCTGTGGCAGAGGGAGCCTGTCCTGGCTCTGTCCTTTATGTCCACGGCTCCAGTGACAGAGGAGGCAGCAGAATCTCTTTGCACGATGGGAAAACCTGTGTAATTTCCTGTAAACATACTTTTAATTACCCATGGCAGTGGTGCTGGTCCTCCAGCTCCCCTGGCAATCCCATCACACGTGTTCCAGACCACCTTTTCCTTCTCTGGGAGAATAAGGTACCTGGCTTTTCCATTGCTTCCTTTGAGAGAGCCAGGGCAGTTACCAGGGAGCACAAGGCTGGAGCCAGATACCAGCATCAGCATGAATGCAAGCCACTGAGCATGGCCCCAGTGAGGAGTGAATGGCCAGCGAAGGGAGCCTGTTCAGAAACCCACTCCTGAGAAGAGAGGTGGCACAGCACAGGGTTACAGCAGTGGCTGCTCCTGCCAAAGGTCACATTAATAGCAGCAGGGCACAGGCTAACAGGCCCCATGGTAGGCAATGAGAGCCCGTAGCTCAGCTCCATTCTCAGGTGCTTGGAAGGAGACATTGGGGAGCCAAGCACCAGGTCTTTTTCTCAGGCTATGGGACCAAAGAGCATACTGCTGTGCTCAGGACAGCCCCTTATACCTCCTTACCCGTTTTAGTTGCAGGGCATCAGCTTCCACGTAGACCCAAACTGCTAAAGTCCCTGGGGAAAGGGGCTCTCAGAGCAAGAGTGTAGGCGCTTCAAGGAAACATGCCCTGAAGCCAGTGTGTGGACCACGTGGCCATGGGAAAGACTTTGTATCTGAGAGCTGAGACCTTTTCCTCACACAATTAGCTGTTCTGGTTCCTGCACTCCGAGGGAGGCTGTAGGGGAGTTTATCCCACTCTAACACTTGATTCCTCAGTAATGGGTAGCACAGCACTCGCCAGGCTGCTCTGGTCTGAGAACACTGCCCGTGGCATGGAGATAGTGAACAGGCACCTGTGCTCTCTGCTCCCAAAAGGGAACGTGAACCTTCTCTAGGAAACAGCCAGGCAAATGGAGGCCAAGACTGCACCATTCCCAAGCCCAGCTGCAGGAAACGCATGCAGCTCCTCAGTGCCTGCTGCTCATAGAGCATCCTCTGCCACTGGAGATTCATGGGATGCGGCCAGGCAGGAAGGCAGCCCACGAGAGAGTGAGGCCAGAACATCTCCTCTCCTCTTAGATGACAGCCTTGGGATGGATGGAGCTTATGGAAGGAGAACAGCAATGGAGACATAGATGAAGAGAAGCAGATATCGAGGGTTGAAGCCTCCCTCGGCATGGGGCCAGCCCTGGATAGTCCAACTCTATCCTGAGGAAGCTGTAAGAAGAGTAAAGGCAGCAGATTTTGAGCTGCTTGGCACTCCCAGCTCTCATTGTCAACCTCTCCCACGAAGCAACGAGACAGGCCCTTACCAAAGGTGAGCAGCCACTGTCAGGACTCACCACATGGGACATAGCAGTCGCACTCACAGACATTGCAGCGCAGGAACCAGCGGGCCCAGCCTGAGTGCTTGGTGGCACAGCCCGAGATCTTGATGCAGCCATGTTTGGGGAAGGCTCCCAAGTGGGCCTGGGTGCTGCAAGTTGAAGAGCATCTCCCAGTGATGTCCCTCTCACTGATCTCAATTCGACCTCGCAGGCAGATCCCTGCAAGAGCAGAGGCAGAGCCCATGACAGGCTGCTCACCAGCCCTACAGCTGGGAGAAAAGAGACTGCAGACCTGCCTGCAGCCCCATGCAGGCAGGACAGCCAGCAGTACTCACGGAGGCAGGTGGGCTTGGGGGTCCAGTGGCCATCGGACTGGCAGGCACTGGCTGGGTCCCCCAGCAGCAGGAATCCAGGTCTGCAGCTGTACCGCACCACGGAGCCGACCCACCAGTCATTGCCGTGCACCACCGAGTGGAAATCCGCTTCGGGTCGCCCGCAGTTCACTGGGGACAGGGAGGTTGCAGAGGGCGGTGGAGGGCTAGCACCCTGTGCAGCACAAGGGCACGCACCCATGTAAGGTTGTGGGTGCTGCGCAGGATCTGCAGGCGCCCAGAACTGCTGGAGAGACTCCACACGTGTGTGGCACAAAACCTGTCCTCCCCAAGCTGGCTGTGCCAAGCTCTGCAGCCATCCCCAAGGCCCCCCAGTGTCCCCGCTCTGGCTGTACCTCTGCAGAAGGACTTGTATCCCAGCCAGCAGCAGCTGCCATTCCCACATTGGCTCCTCTTCAGCTCCTTGTGCTTTCCTTTGCAGCCTCCCAAACAGATGGGTGCTGTGCCAGACCAGTAAGTGTCCAGGTGTCCTGGTGCCATAGGGAGCAAGGCAGAGCAGGGTTGAGGCCATGGACCACCCTTTCTGCCAGCTCCCCAGTCCTCAGAGACCTGCAGGGAGGTGGTACTAGCCCAGAAAAGCTCATCTCAGCTCACACCCTGCTGTGGTGAAGAGTGCATACTCTAGCAGCACCCACTTCCCCTGTGCTCACCACAAGGCATGGCGAAGGCCTTGCTCACTGCTGCAAGACCAGTCCAGCCAGGTGCCAGCAGCCCTGGGCACCATGTAAATCCGTCTTCCCCAAACACCCTGTTACCTTCTGGGTCCTCACAGGAGACTACCACAGCCAGCAAG
>JANRGW010038321.1:0-13852 GCA_024733675.1 Psilopsiagon aymara | reverse complement strand
GCCGAAAGTCAAAAACACAGCACTGCACCAGCTACTAAGAAGGGGAAAAATGACTGCTACTGCTGAACCCAGGACAGAGCAACACCCTCAAGTTCAGCAACACTCAGTGCTAATTATCTTAAGCACTGAAGGTTTGTAGAAGAGCCAACCTTCATGGAATTTTTGCAGTCTCAAGAATTTACTCCTTCTTTTCCATCCCTGAAGTCAAGTTAATATTCCCATAGCAAAACAATATGAGGAAAATGTTCCATAAACCTATAGCCACTTCATAGCCATTCAGCAGGTCACTGATGCAAAGAGTGATGCGCTGATGCTTGCCCCATATGAGCAAGCCAGCTGTCCACAGATCACACAGGAAAAGCCTGTGTACAATCAATATTTCATGTCCTTCACAAAGCCCACTTGTGCAATAGGAAATCAAACTGGGTTTGTGTGGAGATAAAGAAAGATGATATACTCCCAAGATTAGCTATATTTGATCTAAGCAGTTTACAAATGTTTATGACCTTCCACAGTATGGGGGGATATTGCACACTTCATGACAAACACATCACTTCAGAGGAACAAATCAATATACAAATGCAATAGCAATACAAATGATAAATCCATTCCAGATAGTCAATTTGATATATGACTAATGCAAAACATTTTCAAGCAACATAAAAACTAGTGAAATGACACAGGATTGGCCCTGCCATAACTGAGATGACAATATAGCCTGCTTTTCATTAAAGATAGTTCTAAAGCTGGAAGCATAAGTTAAATGCAGATTTTATGCTGAACTAATCACATCAAGTCAGAACTGCATATCAGTGGAAAACACAGAAGCAAAGCTGAGAACAGAACATGACTGAGGGTGAAAAGCCATGGACAAATCATGCAAATATGGTTTGTCCGAGAAGGTCCAACACGGTATCTTTGGTAGGTCAAGTGAAGAGTCATAAAATCAAAAAAGCTTGAACAAGAAGTCATTATGAAAGGTTTCAGAACAGCACTAACATCCTTCAGCTTTTCAAGCAAGTAATAACTAGAGCAGTGGCATTTGGCATTAATTGAAATATTTTCACTAATATATAGTGCAGATCAGATAACAGAAAACTCTATTACTCAAGCACAGAAGTAATAAAACTATAAATCTCCATATATCCTAAAGGCACACAGGCAATCCCTCAGCAATTAAATTTTAAAGCACTTACTGTTGCATAAAGGAAGTTACAGCATGTTTTGCTAGGAAGATGGCAGAAATTTGCCAAAAGCAAGTCCAGAATGAGCAAGAGGTGGGAACTGGGCCACAAACTGGAATGGCTACTGCATTAAAAACAATTAAATTCTTAAACTTCATTGGTGTTACTTAGGTTTGGAATCTGAATCTTTTGTTCATTAGACAACAACGACCACAAACTCTAAACCATCGCTCATTATTACATAAAGAAAAGAAATTATGGAAGAGGAAATAACTCAGTCAACTGTTTAATTGAATGTAGATCTGCAAACTGTACACAGCTCCTGAGGCAGACACTGAACTTCGGGTCCCATCTCTTCTATTGATTACTATTCTTGATCTGATGAAGGCAGAACATGACCTTAAAAATGAACTTGGACCAGCAACAGTACTTTGCATTCTGGGAACAACTGTCATGCGGTCGTTATTACCAGCATTAGTAAGCCATGGTATCAAATCTGTTCTTAACTCCACCCATACAGGGATGCAATGATGGCTTTGCCACTTTGCCCATGAAAAAGAGCAACTCAAAAAACAACTTAGAAGGTGACCATTCCTTTCACAAATATGCTTGCATGATTCAAAAAGTTTTTATGCTCGTAACTGTAAGTCACTTGTTGCTTTTAAACAGTTCTCTCACAGCATTATGCAACTATCCTTCCTGTGTAACTTAACACATGTAACAAGAAATGACATCTCTTTGTATGACCTTATCTTAAAGATTAGGCATTCCAAAGTCGAAAATAAAGTTCAGCATTGAAGCTTGTGCCCAGCTGATGATAATAACAGACAGCATGAAAAAACTGATGTCTACAACAGCTGGAACACTTAAAGAAAAAGCATATTCATAAATCCTAATTTATCAGCTGATTGAGATGACTATGTAAAAGAAACAAAATTAAAGAGTACAATTTACTTCTTTTTTTTCTTATAAATAGAACAAAATTTATCCTACTGTCATGACGAACTCCATTAAATCTGTCAGAATCTTTCTGGAGGTCAATAAACTTTGAATTTGTAATTACTGCAGATGGAAACACTCATGAATTTTGGTAAAAATTGTCACCCCAAAACTGTCTCTTCTTAAGTTTCTAGAGGAGAACTTAAGTGTGAATGAAATATTGTCTCAGACAGGAAAGGGAATGACTAAATGAGGGTTGTCACTGACACCTCAGAAAAAAACCATACTGGAAGTCAGACAGGAGAACTGCAAACCACTTCCACTGTCTTCAGGCTCAGGACTAGGCAGGAGAGAACAGCCACATTCAATAGTAGGATGCAACTTTCTGAGGAAGGTAATAAGTAACTAGACCTACAGAGCATTGTAACTGAGGATCACCTTAGAGGTAGGCAGAGTCAAATCGTCCTTGCTACACTCTGTCTCAGAGCGGCAGCATCTACTGACAGCTGGTGATATACACTATGCTGTCACACAGTGTTACTGCCACGTCTCCATTGAAGCAGAATTATGCAATCAGTCATGAAGACTGTAAGAACTTGTTAGAAAGGTTAACGTAAGCATCTGATTTTGTTTTACCTCAAAAAAGGTTTTAAACATTGAAGAAAAGGTGACCATACTTACCATTTTTGCCTCTTAAAATGGAGAACTGTGGGACTGGAATGGCAGGGGAACTGCATGGATCATTGACAGGTGATAGATGGTACCTAGTTATGAAAGCAGGTTTAAAGCTAGCTGTAGAGTTTATTGAATACCAGTCATGAAAATAAATTATTCAATGAAGTATAGGAAAACTCATCAATCATTCATACGATTGATATTTTTTGAGATATTTAGCCAGCTGTACTGAATATGGTGTCATTCAGCTGCAGGTTAGTAGTGTGAATCTGAACTATGCTGCCGGTGTCAGAATATAAATACTTGATAACTATATGAAGGCCCTTCTCTAGTTCTGATAAGAATGAAACAGAAAAGGCTGAAGCACAGTCCTGAATAAGATAATTGTGGTTGAGAACCCGAATACTGGAAAAGTCTAACCAGCTCCAATGATCGCCTTTTGATATAAAAATATAGCAATCTCTTACAAGATGCTGGGCTCTACCTACAGCAATGGGTTTCACTGCAGACCAAATCCTATCCTGTTTCATTCAGCTCCATTGCAAGATACCATTACTGGGCACCCTGTTTTCGGAAGTCTACCACTGCATCTAGAGGAAGCTTAGTTGTCCACAACACTGTATAACTACAAAGATGGTTCAAGGAGGATACACTGAACATTGCAAAACCGGTCCTAAATAAAAAATGTATGTTGCAGTGTATATCTGAAGGGAGGGGCTTACAGATGCACAGATAAAAGCTTGGAGGCCAAAGGCACTGATTTTCATGCACAAACAAGGAAGAATAAGCATGAACATCACTTGCCTAGGTAGACACTGCATGCATTTTACAGCAGAGATTTATTTTAAAGCAAATACCAGGCAAATACTGAATTTCTTGTCATTCCTCTTCTGCTTGTCTCTTAATCCCCAGAGCAGATCACTCATGTGAAGCCTCAGAACCACCGCTTATTTTATTCAAAACAGCCCCTGAAATCTGACTCGCCATACCCTGAACCAGCTGCTCACACTTCGGGTTGGTACATAGCTGCCTGTGCTCTCCCAGCTAAATGCTACCAGCTTTTTCCAACGGCTGTGGAAGATCCACCTTCAAATGTCAAATAAATAACAGGCAGCGCATGAGTTCCCCAAGCACTCATAAGCAAACAGTACCCTTATGACACATCAAGGTCCAACATTTCTTAATAACCTTTCTCATATTTGCATGGGGGTTTAGCTAGCTTGGTATGAACACAGATATGATGCAGAAGAATACCATTCTCATGATAAACTAAACCATTTGTCAAGATCCCCAGCAATTTCAGAACTGCAAGGAAAATCAGACATAGTGTGCATGCTCAGTGTGACATAAAAAATGGAAGCAGTTTCTCTGTAAGCACTTGCATCACAGAGTGAGACAGGATTTAGACACAGACAACTGTAAAATGTCTACTATCTAGAACTGGGGAAAAAAATCCCTAAAATAAAATCACCCTAATAAATTAGATTGCATTATTTAACTTTACTTAATTATTCTGCGCAGCTGGTGATAAGCACCATGCAGGTTTAAAAGTGAGGCTCTTAAGAATGTATTTATCATCGTATACACTTATGAGTCCGGAATCCAGAATGTTCTGGCTCTTAGTTCAATGATTACTCCAACAGGTCGCAGTGAGAAAACTCTTGGCTCTTTTCAAACTGCTATCAAGTTTTGCCACTGATTTTCCTGCCACCAGGATTTCAGCCTTACCTCTTATAACCAAGATTTTCTATTTTCATCTCTGAAAGGGACCTTTGCAGCAGACAAAATTCCCTATGTCATGCTATTATGAGAGTTCAGCCTTACTTCCTGGTCAGCATCTTCTTTCACGAACAAAATCTCAGTATTGACTATAGTAACTTGACTAGAAAGCAATTCTTTTTCATTCTCTCCTTTCCTATCTTCTGAGTTCAGTAAATTCTGTCATTCTTTGTGTGCATTTACTGTAGATCATCTGTGTAAAAAATGATTTCTCTTCTCTTGTAATCTCCTCAATGCAGATAGCCCTCTTCTGCGGGCACTCTTACTGTGTATGAAATTAACATTTCATATGTAAATGTTTCCTCTTCCCCCCTTTCAAACAAGTTGCTCAATTTGGATATTCCCAAATGATTGCTTTTGAAAGAACTACCTTCAGGTTTTTGCTGCCTGCAGGTCCCATGAACTGCAGTTTTCATAGTTTTAAGTACACAAGGGGAATTAACACCTCTATTGAATTTCTCACTTGGATGGTGATTATAATTGTGATAAAAGTTTAACATCATATCAGTTGGCTGAAAGATGTTGTAAAGAAAATTAAATTACTTCATGGACCTTGTTTAAGCCTCACCACTTATTCTAAATGGCTCTACACCTATCAAGGTTTAAAGTAGTTTATTAAAAGATAGAAGGAAGAAAAGAAAGTCATTAAGTTTCATCTTTCCCTTGTTAGCCTTAATTCAAACATTTCACACACTGCTTTCAAGGGCACTTGCCACTACAAAAACACTGCACAGTAGCAGAAGTCCAGAATCTGAGTTACCTTGAATTGCACTGAAGATGCTTTCCTCCACCTGAGCCCTCACTGGGATTCCCATGCTCCTGCTGCGAGCTATGCTTTTGCCGATTGTCAGAGGGATAATAATTTATAGGAAAAGACCTTTTTTACCAGTCCCTTCCTCAGAAAAGCTGAAAACTTCCACCACGACGATGACAGAACAGCTTTTTAGGACAAAGAGACTAGCTTCAGGGAAAGAGGAACACATATATTGCTATTTAAAGAAGGATCACAAACACCATGTGGGACCGTATAAAACCTCAGAAAAGTATCTGAATTCTCACGTCAGCCAAGCTATAATAGGACCTAGGTTCTTTCCTTACTATGAACACTCCAGAGAAGACCAAAAACTTTCAAACTTAAAATAGATGTTTTAATACATGAGCCACTAAAATACCTACTTTTTGAATAGTGAAAACTCAAAGCAAGTAAGGAAGAGAGAATAATGACCTAGGGAGATTTATTCATTATTTCAGTGCAAAAGACGTAAGCAAAATATGGCTCAGACAAGTTTGTGCTTTAATCAGTATAAGTCTATTACTAGACTTTTTCCAGTGCCAGAATACAGCCTTTGAAAATGGAGAGAAGGGGAGATATATACTGAGAGATAAATCTCCATCACTGGGGAAAGCGGGAGGTTTTAAAAGTGACATTACTGGTGTCAGATTTTCTCCTCTAAATGCACTCCTCTGAAGTATTCCTGAGCAGCCTGAGCCAGACTTTCACAAACGGGCCTACTCTGGTGCATAAGGTCATAAATAAATACTACGTAATTGCCACATAAATACTTTCTAAAGATAGGCTTCTTCTGAAGCAGGTCTTGTGAAACCAGAATGCATATGAATAAAATCTTCGCATGTGTCATAAATACCATTTTCCCAAAGGCAAATTCCCTCCATGTCAATTTGAAAACTATTTAATGAAATTTATCCAAACAAATGCAGGAATAAACCTATTGATAAACTAATATTCCTGCAATTCAGTTAAAGTCTAAGCTAAATTAATTAAAACCTTACTCCCAAGAAGTGGTATTACAGTCATTTATGATCAGTTTGCTTAAAGGAATAAACTTGCTAAATGAAGATGTGATTTGCACCAGACCCTAACCCAACTATGATTTACTAAACTAAGAAGTTTACCCTTCCAGTATCACATATGGTACTGAAGACTGCTAAACCCATGATGTTATTCCACACTATTCATGAGCTTCCAAATCAGCTGCAATTAATGGTATGAAATATTTAATTGTGTCATGTTTTATTCAACTCTGCTCATGAAATATTAATAGCAAATTTTTGCAAACACAATCCAAGGCTCTTGCTGAATCGAGCAGCTTGATGGATCTAGTTCCTGATGGATTTTGATGCTGCTTACTTTTTGATGGTCACGGAGGATCAAAAGCAAAAAGGTAACAGCATGAGAATGAAATGCACACTCACCAGAAAAATAAAATGCACACCACAGTCTGAAAAACAGATAAAGGAGTGTAATTTGCCTCATGGCTCCCCAAGGACCTGCAGAAAACCAAAATGACTAACTTTCTGCAACAGACTTCCCAGCATTTACTCTGGTTTAATGACATGACAGGCAATTTTCTAGGAGTAGACAGGGCTAAAACTTCAATTAATACAGCAACACCAGGTTGTGTGTGGGATGACTGTGAATTACAATGCAAATATAACAAACCCGGCAAGGCGTATCAAAAGAAAACTTCTCAGCTTCTGCTTAAAGGGGCCTTAAGGTACACTTGTGATCCCCAGGATGCTGCGCTTTCCCCTCCCTCTTCACATTCTCACTTTAAAACCAAAGTGCCCTTTTTTTGCTTTCTTCTAGGCCACTCATACTTGGAGGATACTTTAACCCTTATCCCAGCCTTCAAAACTCCTATATTCATTTCAGAAAGCAGCAAGAGGGGATCATTCTGAACTAGTCTTTGTCCACAACCTTGCGTGTGGACTTCTCTACCACTGTTTTCCTTCTGCCCTCAGGAGCACATTCAGAGCAATGGCTCTGATCAAGTGCAGAGAATTCCCAGGGTAGAAGTTCCTCTACAGCCAATCTCCACTTATTATCTGTATGTTTTAAAATCCAGCAATTCTGGTCACCCAGAGGTAACAGGCAAAAAGATAACCAACTCAATTCTAAGGATGGATTTCAGTCAAAACACAGCTTGCAGGAGGGATTATTAAGAAAAAAAAGGTGGAATTGTCCAAACCTGTGGGAACACACTGAATTCCTGCAGCCATAAAAAAATTAAAAAGCATTTTCTGAATGCATAATTACCTCTGTTTTTTCCAGGCAGAAATATGCTTTCACTACTCATCAGCAGAGAGTTCAGGCACTTACAGGACTGTTGCTTTGAACATGTAACAAAGCCAATGATTTAAAAAAGTGAGAAAACAATTGCAAGGCCAATCTTTTTTGTACTCAGTAAATCTTTCCATCACTTTGTGGGCTGCAATAGCTCTAGGAGTCCACGGCAGATAAAGTCTTCAGAATTCACAAAAACTGACTGCACCACTCATCTCAGTACTTGGTAACACTGCATCTCTAACCATGATACTTAGTAATTTCTATGGTTTTAAACAACTAGCCTATTTTCAACAGCTTAGATTGAAACTTGCTTGAGAAGGTTACAATTAACACAAAATAAACCTGAATTTACAATGGCCAGTTAGTTTTCCATCCCAGAAGGAAGGGTAAATACAGCCAGCCTGTGAAAAAACCATGGAGAGACAACAGTAGCAGTTTGCAATGTGAAGTTAAGGTCACATGCTTCAGCATCCTCAGCTATCCTGAGAAGACAGCTGCCTGGGCTACTCCCTGGCTCTTATGTCAGTTTCCAAGAAAGGATTTTTAAACTTAAATTCTTGACACCTTACACTTCCATGGCTGGAGCTAACACACTGTCTGGAGAAGTCACCCAGAAGGCCAGATCACTGCTCAGGTCAGGGTGGGTATCAGTCAGTGGGTGTGAACAATTGTATTGTGCATCACTTGTGCTTATTGGGTTTTCTCCTTCCCTCTCTCCCTTTTCATTACCATGGTTATTACAGTATTTTTCTTCGTTTCTATTATTAAACTGCTCTTACCTCAACCCATGGGCTTTACCTTGTTCTGATTCTCCTCCCCATCACACTGGCAGTGCTGGGGATGAGAGCAGGCAGCTGTGTGGTACCTACTTGCCTGCTGGGATTATACCACCACACATACTCAGTATCTCAGTGTTTGAGTTGTTGGGGGTTTCTTTTATTTATTTAATGAATTAATTTTAGGGGGGTTTATCATTCTTAGTAGGAAGCTTTTTGGTTGTGGTTTTTTTTTTGGGGGGGGGGGGGGATGTCCATCCTCCTCCACAACTCCTCAGTCATTCATAAAGAATATATACATGTCACTGTATTTATGTACTGTGGTATACTGGTTTTACAAATAAACCACTCTTTAAGCACAACCCTGACCAGTGTGGCCTGAAAATGTCACACCTATTGTAGGTATTGATACGCACCTTATTAATGAGGTATTTGGCTTCAGTCACAAGCACATTCTCTACGCTTACATGGCTGTATTCTTCTACTTTAAAAGAGTGAGATGTAACCATGAACAGATTAACCAGACACAGAAAGTCTGGCAGAGTTGAGAACAGGTCTCAAGTGCCCTGTGCACAATCCTCTATTAAATCCATTCCTTATTATGCTTATTAGAAACACAAACATGTATATCAATTATTAACAGAACCATTTTCATCCTTGAAAAATAGATGATGAGGTACAACTGGCTATACACAAGCCCAGACAATTATCACACATCTCATCTTTCCAAAACAAATGAATGTGCAAAAGGAAGCAGTGAAAACACAGTATGTGAGGCTGGCAGGGAAGAGCTATGGTCCCTTGCTGAGAATTGCATTTCATTGAAAGAAAGAAACAAAAAGAGCATAAGAATTGCAAATGTTTGCTGAATGATCACCTGGTGCACCAAATCTGTAATCCGTGTTGACAGATTTTTGGGATGATGCCCCAACTCGTATATTACTCCAGTCACTTCTGTCTACCACTTTCTAAATGTTGCCAAATTATTACCCTGTAACTGGTAATTGTTCTATGTTTGCCTCATCATTACAAACATTAGTGACAAGAGACCTTGAGCTTCATAAACACCCTGACAAAACATACTGCTCTTTTCCACAATCCTACTCAGTAGGATCAATATCCATTCCATCCTGCTTCCATCAGCAAAATGGCCAAATGGGGTGAACCACTAGGTGCAATGTCTGCATGAAAACCACAGTACAGGAGTTCTTCTCAGTGCTTTCACTGCTTATCCTACAGAAGCCCTCACATATCCCTTTGGCCATGTTGCCACAATCCCCAATTGTGCTTTTAAATACAGCACTGTTCCATTCAGTTTTCCATCATAAATTTAAATAACAGTTATATTTCTGCTCTTTCTTCCTAAGCATTACAAATCTGATCAGTGCACACTTTCCTCTCCTGAAATCTGTTAGTTTGGGATTTTTGGTGATATTGAAATGTTTGCTCTATATTTTGCCTGAAAAAGATGGAATTATGCACTCTACCAAACTGGTGCATCCTACCTCTTCTAACAAACTACCACCGTGACTAATTGCATTAAGGATAAAGATGACTGACATCCAAGGAGCACCATTACATGCTAAAATGGTAAAAAACTTAAGCATATACAGGAATCCTCACTGCAATATTTTACTTTTCCTGAAAAAAAATAAATGCTAAGATTTCATCTGAAGAAAATTGTTGACCTTCTCCTTAATATCTAAGCGTGTGCATTTGTCTATCAATACTTCCATTAAAGACCTACACAATAATATAGCCTTTCTAGCAACAAACCTCTTAGAAGTTGACTGCATTTTGTAATACTTATAAAAGTCATATGAAATTACAAAAAAGTTCTACCATTCCCTCTACTGAAATCATCTTGCTTAAAGGGAGCTCAGCTAGCTCTTTGTTGTGTGAGATATACCCTTGGGGGACTAGAAGTAACCAGAAAGACATAGTTTTAAAAACAGCCTAAAAATACCACTGACCAAGTTGTTCTTAATTCCACCATCTGTTCCATGCTTGCCTGAAGCATTCCTGCGCCATCAGCTAGGAGCCACAGACCTACCTGATCATGCTTTTCTCCTTATTCCTCTTACAACAAATACCCTAGAGAAGGAAAAGGGAGTATTTTACATCTGCTAAATGACAAGGCGCATGATAAGACTTTCAGCACACTTTGCAAACTGGTCCTAATAGCTCTCCTTCACAATCCCTCTTCCACACAGGAAGCTCATCTGTTCCTGTCTCTTCTGTGAGCTAGTGCTAATTTTAATTCCATGTCTGCTATGCTTTCCAGGTGATCAACTTAATATTTCAGTCTAAGTACCAAAGGCAGTTGGCCACTAATCATCAGGTCAGGAAAGTGTATAAGCAATGGGAATATAGAAAGATAACTCAGCTCCTTTCACATGCTAAAAATGTGCAATTTAAGCTCAAATGAATGACCATCCCAGGCACCTGGAAACAGGTACTGAAAGAAGCAGCCTTTATCAGCTATAGATAGTGTTAGCTATAATAATTTTGGAAAAGGTTGCTGAAACAATGATAGAAGATTAGAGGATTGCAGACATTATGACAGAGGGAGAGGGATATATGGCATTTTATTTCTTGAATACATTTTTATTTTAACACAATCACAGAAATCCATGGCTCATTTGACAGACTCCTATTAACATGCTTCCAAGATGTTTTAGCTATAAAATGAAGTTAATTCTATTTAGCAGTAATAAACTTCTACTCAACAAGAAATTTGTTAAGAAAATATCTGAGCATTTCAAGGCAATGCTGATCCAATAATTCATCCTTGGCAGAATTACTTGATGATCAACAGTAAAATATCATTTTTGCTTTAGGGACACACAGTAAGAGAAACTCTTACGTTAAATTTCAAACAGACAGTTTCAAACAAGATATCATTTCTATGGGAAGTGAGACAGAAATAAAGTCAAACACAAGCACTAAGGAGAGGGTTTTCATCCTTCCTGACAAACCATGTCAGTGGGTAAATATTATTATAAAAACTTCAAGTCACACCAAAAATCTTGCCTATAGTGTGCTAATGCCTTAGCATTTAACATCTTCACTCATTTACTATAACCCTTGGTCAAGAGTTATGAAATGTGGTGCAGGTTGAAGATTCTCAGCTTCCTTGTGTGGTTTCTGCACAATTCTTTTTCAATCTGTAGCTGTGAATACAAATCCTACAAAGAGCAGATTGCAGATGGGAGCCTGGTCTTTGCTCATGATTCACCACTCAAAGCAGCTTAGAGAACCCTGCTGCTAGCTGGATTTTTTTAATAGCAATTTTAAAAACAGAGAGGATTAAAAAAAGTTGGAATCAGTAGTTATTATTACTCTGTGAACAAGAGAACTGGACAGCCTCGGTCATAGTTCTTGACTGACTCCCTTTGTATTCATTCCTTTGACAATGTCCTTGGAAGATTTCTGCATCCGAGCGATCCCTTTGCTCACTAGGTCTTCTAAAGGAAGTAGTATTTCAGGCAATGTTGCCGCTTTCAGAACTCAGCGAGGCTCTTTGCACTCTGCCTTGCACTAGATGCTTACTGTATCTTCCACCTGCACTTGAGGCTCTTACTGCTGCCGAACTCCATACTGAGATAAACCTCCAGGCCTTTTGGTTACAAGATTTTCCTGTCACCGAGACCCATGTGTTTAAAACATTCCTCTGCTAATCCTGCTTGGGCTATAGCTGCATATGTGGTGAAGCATCCAGGGTCAGGATGTGCAGCACTGCTGCTCCATCAAAATTGTCACACACAGGGTTTCAGCAGTGCAGTTTTTGAGTAACTCCTGTTTCCACACAGTTTTTCTCAAAAAAAATGGGCTAATTTCTGTAGCATTAACCAAAAAATAGAAAGAAAGTGTACATGTGGTAGCAAGTCCAGAGTAGATAACAGTCCCTGATCTCAGGCAGCTCAGCTTTGTGCTGCCTAGGAAAAATAAGTCCCCTTGGCACTCATACCAGCTGGAAACAACCAGAGTGTCATAAATAGGAGTCTTTTACTTTATAAATAATCAAACCTTTTTACTGAATTAGGATACATGTAACCATAATCAACTTTGAATCATTACCTTAAAGCTAGGATTTGACAGAAAATAGACTCAATTCGGTGTGGAATTACCTGATAAGGAAACACAGCAGATCAAATGGACTTAGCAGTAATCCAGGGTAGGTTCACAGTGCATTAACTCAGTAAGTAACTCTCTCATCAACCACAACACCAACTGCATAAAAGGCATTATACCGCAAGCTCCTTTCAATATGCCATGTCCTTTGTGCCAGGTTTGTTTTGTTCATTCTTGTGAAAAGTGCCAGGCTGGAGATACTGGAATCCAAGACCCACTTTTATCAGCACAACAGCAAAGAATAACAGCAGCTCCTGTGCACTGCTGTGTCTCAGTCCAGCTCTGGACTGGCTGCTTCAATTTTTTTCCAGGGCCATGAATAGCTTTTTATCCACCATATTAATTCATATTCATCCTATTAATTTTTATCCACCATATTAATTCATATCAATTCCTGTGCACTGCTGCGTCTCAGTCCAGCTCTGGAATGGCTGCTTCCATTTTTTTCCAAGGCCATGAGTAGCTTTTTATCCACCATATTAATTCATATATAAATAAATATGACCTTCTCATTATCACCTTATTTCTTATGTTACAACAACCTTACTATTACCACAGTGGTCATGAGTAATCATCAAGATTTGGGGATTTTAGCACTGGAAACCACCTCATTCATCCTGCAGAGACCAAGGAGCAGATATCAGACAACTTCAGCTATTTCTAAACTGGAGTAAATTCAGCTGTGTGACTGGAACAGGCTGCCCAAAGAAGTGGTAAATGCTCCATCCCTGGCAGTGTTCAAGGCCAAGGTGGACACAGCCTTGGGTTACATGGTCTAGGGCAAGATATACCTGCCCATGGCAGGGGGTTGGAACTACATGATCTTAAGGTCCTTTCCAACCCCACAGTTCTATGATTCTATGAAATTAAAATTAAACAGGATGTCGTGCAGTTATAACTTATAAAGCCATATTAATAGAGGAAAATGCCATAGCCTCAGCTTCAAATACTTCAAATCCCATAATGTGAGCTTCTGAGCCAAAGCATGATCTCAATGTGGTGTGGAGTACACACACTTCCTATGTGTGCACACGAATGTGTGCCTATAGCACAGCAGCACTTGCAACCTCTTGTATGAATTTTTTGATAATGGAAAAATATAAATTATATCCAGTTCACAAGTTAGTTTTTTAAGATCCAGCCTGTTTGACATTTTTACAGATTACTCAAAGGGAAAGAAAAGTAGACTGCGAAACAGCCGGGTTCAAACTTAACCAGGGGAAGTTTAGATTGGATATAAGGAAGAAATTCTTTACTGTAAGGGTGGTGAGGCACTG